>JARFJB010000634.1:25000-79102 GCA_036346205.1 Vesta saturnalis | reverse complement strand
GAGAGCAGAGAGAGCAGAGAGAGAGAGAGCAGAGAGAGCAGAGAGAGCAGAGAGCAGAGAGAGCAGAGGGAGCAGAGAGAGCAGAGAGAGCAGAGAGAGAGGAGAGAGCGGAGAGTGGAGAGAGCGGAGAGAGCGGAGAGAGTGGAGAGAGCGGTGAGAGCGGAGAGAGCGGAGAGAGCAGAGAGAGCAGAGAGAGCAGAGAGAGCAGGAGAGGAGAGAGCGTCATGAGATTTGATGACGCAGAAACAAGACGAATACAAAGAACTGATGATAAGTTACAGCCTATTCGTGAAATTTTATTATTATTATAGAATAGCTCCTTGAGAGAAGTTTATGTTCCTGGATGGTCTATGACTGTGGATGAGCAATTGGTAACTTTTCGAGGCCGTTGTCCCTTTCGCCAGTACATACCCTCAAGACCTGTAAAGTACGGCATCAAGTTCTGGATTATTTGTGATTCTTTCACAGTATATGTTTGAAAAGGCCAAATTTACAAAGGAAGAGAAGCTGGAGAAGGACGAGAAGTAAAACAGGGAGAAAGAGTAGTAAAGGATATGGTACAATAAATAATAAAAAGTGGGAGAAATGTTACCTGCGACAATTTCTTCACAACCTACTCATTGGCAGATGAACTTCTAAAAATGAACCTGACATTAGTGGGAACCATTAGAAAAAACAAACCTGAACTCCCACCAGAATTTATTGCTACAAAAGGTCGTGCAGTTCATTCGTCAATATTTGGATATCAAAACGACGCTATGATTGTTTCATATTGCCCAAAAAGAAACAAAGTGGTTACTCTTATGAGTACTATGCATGACCAAGCTGGAGTTGATAAAAAACCATAAAGACAAGCCAGTTGTAATAACTACTTATAACGAAACTAAAGAGCAGGAGTAGACAAAGCCGACCAAATGTTGCGACATTATTCAGTAAAAAGGAAAAGCCGTCGCTGGCCAATGATTGTCTTTTCAAACATGATCGACATAAGTGCTCTAAATGTTTTCATAATTTTTATGGTCAATAATACTAACAAATTTGGAAGTAAAAGTGGAAGGAGAAGAAAATATTTGATAGCTCTTGGTAAAGAACTAGGGGGAATTTTTGAGGAAGAACCATCGCAGAAAGCTGCACCTGAGGAAACTGGTAATTGAGCTGATGCAAAAAGAAGAAGGTGTCACATTTGCCCAAGCAAAAAGGATAGAAAGTTAAGAAATGTATGTAGTAGTTGCAACAAAAATGTTTGTTTAGATCATAGTCGCTTGATATGCGCAGAATGTAAATAATTTGTTACTTAATTTCTTACTAATTACTTAATTCATGTAGCCTAATAATTAATATTTTCTTAAATACAAACTCTCAAAGTCATGCAAATTTATTTTATAATCTTAAAACATTGTTTCTTAGTCAAAATGGTGAGGCGGGCCTGATAGGCCCGCTCCGCCGTTAATGCTATACGAGAAGCTCCGTCCGCAGAGTGTTTAGTTCAAAATATTTCCTTTTGGAATGTGATTTCTACTTCTTGCTCACCCATGTACATCTGAATTTGAAAGCAATATCAACTTCTAAAGCATTCCCGCATCTCTTATGGTTTACATTATATCAATAGTGTTTTGAGGCTGCTCATATACCCTGTTAACAATTTTTATTAATTTCAGAACGGTTCTTTGTACGGCAGTCCGCAGCAGTTTACACGAAGTGCAAAATTGAAAACCAAAAATAATATGTCAAACCTGAATCATTCAAGTACACAGTCTGATGTATTGGAAATGCAAGTTTGTAATGAAAACATAACCGTACCCAAAGAAATAAATACTCAAGAAAACGTAACTAATTCACATACTATGTACAAAGCAAAATCTTCGAGTTCTAAAACGCCTTATAAAAGAGCAAAAGATAACTGCCATTTTTGTCAGACACGCGTTCTGAATTTTGCACGACACCTAGCAAGAAACCATTCGATGGAAACAAAGGTTGCCCAAATATTGTCTAAGCCAAAGAAAAGTATAGAGAGGAGAGAACTTCTGAATAAATTAAAAAGAAAAGGAAACTTTTTAGCAAGTGGGAAAGAAGGGTGTTTCGAGGCAGAGCGAAAATCATATGTCCGTGGAAGATCCGTTTTACCGTGTGATAATTGCGTAGGTTTGTTTTCAGCTAAACTTTTATATCGCCATCGAAAAAAGTGCATTGGAAGTGATTCGAATAAAGCAGCTTAGTCTATGGGCCAATCAAAACTTGTTACTTTAAGAGTTGATCAACATCTGAAAAATAAAGTATTTCCTCACATGCGTGCAGATAAAGTATCATTGGAAGCCAAAAACGATGCTCTGATTTGTGCGTTTGCAACAAGATATTTAAAGACCCACAGAGATAAACATTTCGTCATCGTTACTTCTCGTAAAATGAGAGAATTGGCCAAAATTCTTATGGAAACGCGCATCCCGGATGAATCATCCAAAGTGAATAAAAAATGAACCGTGTAAACAAAAAATCATCGAAAGTGATCATCCAAGATGAACAGTGAACAAAGTTGAACGTGTTCTACTTTTGTTCACTTTGGAGGATTCATTGCCGATGAATCATCCTGAATGAACCGTGAAAACATGCAGTTTATGCAGTGATTCATCCACAATGACTGCTAAATTGCAACAAGAAGAGCACGTGCTTTTTTCTGCGTACCTAAATAATTAAATTTAAAGTAAACAGTGTGCTACAGTGGTGGTTTTATAATGGTGTTTAAGTGGAAAGACGATCACACTAATTTTGAGTTTAATGAAAGACCGGTAGTGCCTTTGGAATACTAAAGCAGAGACGTATAAAAATAAAGTCCATAGAGAAAACGCATTAAAGGAAATCGTAAAAGAGCTGAATATTCAGGATGTGACAGCCGAGGATATTAAATTAAAAATAAAAACAATCCGTACGCGATATTCATCGGAACTGGCTAAAGTAAATAAGTCCGTAAAAAGTGGTACAGGGCCAGATGACGTTTAAGTCCCAAAACTATTTTGGTACAAACAAGCTGATACATTCCTGCATGCAGTTTGTGACTGAGCAGCAAGGAACTGCAGTAAGTATATCATTTTCTTATTATTATTTTATAATTTAGATTTAGAATGCTCCACTTCGTCTTGATTTACACTGTACCTATAAATAAATAACAAAGCAGTTTAAAATTAACTGCTTTATTGTGCAAGACAACAAATTATAAAACGACAACAAAACATTTAAATCATTCTCCACTGCCATTCTACAATTTCAGTTGAACAGAACAGATTCGCATAAGCATCACGTATAGTGGCAGCAAGTTTCGTGTGGTTGTTACTTGTAGCAAGTGTAATTTCTCTGAGACCTTCATGTGCACCTTGCCGCCAAACTCCAGGAACAATTCTGCCTTCTTCCCATAATTCAACATCAACAATCTTACATATGGGGCGTTGTTTGTAGAGGTTTTTCTGAGCCAGTTGTGAAGAACACAAGCACTTTTCACCAATATTTCAGTTGTTTCTTGTAACAACCTTTTTTTTTGTGGTTGTATTAAAAAGTACATTAATTTAAGAATCGTTCATTTATTTGGCATAATATTAGAAAAGTTTTTAATTATTAATATGTAGAATTGAGAATGGCAATTTAATTGGCATTTCCTAGAACAAATCTTTTGGGTGTAATATTACATAAATAGTTTTAGTTCCCTTTCTTAAAAAATTGGATTTATATTATTTTATTCGCGCAAGCGTGAGGACTTTAGAGGAATACACTTGAGTTATTCTGAAAGCTTTTTGTAATTCACTTAATGCTGAATGTTAACAGCAATAAGCATGATTTTTACTTAATTTTTTATATTTTGGTGCCATCAGAATTTTGGTGGTAAGTTATTTTTTTTTTCTCATTATATTTAAAGCTAAAGGCTTTGCTTTTTTTAGGCACTTTTATTTTACGTACTTTTTAAGTACTTACTTTTCAAGTATGCACTTTTATTTTTTTATTAAGTACTTTTTTTACGTACTTATTTTTTAAGTATGCACCTTTTTAATCACTTAATTTGTATGTTTAATAATCTTTAATGGCACGTATAAGTCAATATTTAACAGTACTATTATTTTAAATGGCAAGTTTTACTTGAGTTACCTTTACAACGCAAGTTCTACATTCTTTCACAAATAAATTTGGCGAATTAAACTCCAAGGAAATTCCATATTTTAAGGATAACTAAGCAAGACATTGACCTCACCATATGAGCCATTCTGCTTCATAGTATCTGTCACAGTGTATGTACAGAACCGTTAAAAGGTAAAGTTTTTTTATATAATTTAGTTTATGACTTCTGAATTTTTTTTCTTTTTCAAACATATATTAAATAAACTTATGTATAACTTGTTATTTTATTTTCATTTGTGTTAATTGTTTGTAATATTCAATAACTAGGTTTTGTTGTTCCTAGATAGATATATAAAAAAAAAGAAAGACAACATGGCGCTCGAGAATTTATTATTTTTGATAACATTTTTGGAATTAAGTGAAAATAATCAAGCAGAAAAGAAGCAACTAGCATTTTAGGTAGGTTAATTAAACTATTTATTAGAAGCCACCCTTATATTCATCTAGCGATGAGCCGACGACAGTTTCGATTATTAAAAGGTAATTTTTTATATTAATTAAATTATTTGATCAATTACGAATGGTATATTACATCATCGCTTTTTTATTTAATGTTATAAGTTGGCCCAGATTTAGTGTTTATACACTTGGAGCCGCTATTAATGTTACAATTTGACGCCTTTTAATAATTGTTGTTATACTTTGGCTTAAGTTAAGGTTATATTCTACTTTGAGAGGGATAGGCTTTTCGAATATTCTAAAACGAGACACAAGTATGCCAAATGCATTTTCTGATAGACGACGAGCTCGAGATAGCCGATAATTAAATATTCTTTCCTTTCTAGTTAATGATCTCTTGCTATAGGGTTTTAAAAGGTATGTCCTAAGAGGAAAAGCGTCGTCGCCCACAAAACACCATTCTCGGTATATTGAGCGAATTGTTCTCCAGAGCTTCGTTGAATGTACATTTGGAAAACACTAATGCATCATTTGCTTTGCCATTTGTGCCGACGTTAATATATAAAATGTTATAGTCAGCATCTACAACTGCAAAAGAATCACGCTGAAGGTATTTTTATAGTTGAAGAAATATGAACCCGACTTCTCAGGACAGCGAATGGCAACATGTTTGGTCCAAAGCTCCACAGCAATTAGGGAAGTTCCAACGAATGTAGTATTCTTAATTACTTTTCCCATTCATTAGTGGCTGTAAAAACAAAACCATATACAAGAATGTCTAGGAATTCCACCTACTTCGCCTTATATATTATAGTATGCTAGTATAGGTCTCTGTTTCAGGATCCTCAACGCAAAGGGCCCTATCGCCACAAAATCATGCCGAGGATGATTCAGAAGAAGGAATGACCGGATATCGAGGATACACCTGAAGCAACAGGTGATTCTCTACCTGGTGTAACAAATGATGGCATAGTTTCTAATAATGAAACGCAACTATCACAACAAAGCAAACGCAGCAGAAAAACTATTCCTGAGGCAAACTTAAACACTCCATCTTCTTCGCGAAGGCTTAATTTGCCTGGAATTTCCGCTGTGGAAAGAGCAATAGATAAGTTAGGTACCATAGCTTCAAAACATAGAGACTGATAATGAATTTGATCACTTCTGCAGAAGTGTGGCAGTTCAGTTTAAGAAAATGCCTCTAGATCGTGCCTTGATATGCCAAACGAAACTACAAAATGTTATGACCGAAGAACGCATGTACCTCTTCAGGATGGAACATGCTTTGTCAAATACATCTACAGCTGTTCCATCACCGTATACCGTGTACTCAAGCAATAGTGACATAACAACCTCTCGCAACTCCTATCATGCAGGACCAAGAAGGATATTCAGAAGGATCAGCATATGATGTCTTATCTCAAGCTCTTTCGACCATACATAATAATTACGATTAAACTTACGTTATACTTTTTTTCAATAAAATTATTTTGTTAAAAGTATTAATGCATTATTTTATCTTTCAATAGTTTATGTGGAAAATAATTTAATTAGATACTAACCTTGATACAGTATTCCAGTACTTCATAAATAGCGGCTAATACCTCTGGTAAAAATGTGATATGGAGCATCTAGGTACACGATATAAAGCTTCGAGTGTTCCAAAACAATCTCCAGCTGCGAGATATCTCAATACAATTTGCAGTTTTAGTCTGGCAGACAGAGCTTCTCTCATGGTTGTGTTTTGCTTTTCAATTAGCGGCGTTACTTTGGCAAGAAGTTCTTCAAATTGTGTTTCGGACATTCTGAGGTGATTGTGAAACATAGTTCGATCTTCAGCAGACCATTCTCTTAACAAACGCATTGACGCCCCATTTTATCACGTCGTGCTATCCACGGTCTCACCCACCAACGCTTTTTTCCTAATCTTCTTGTCAAGTACATGTCTAAGCCAATTTACAAGATATTCACTTATTATGGAAATTCCTGCTCGTACAACTTCATTTGGCGCCATTTTAAAGTGAACTGACTAATTCAATCTTGATGACCCATGTAAACAATAATCGCTTTATCTCATAATCACTTTGGATGATTCATCCGATGATCATCCAAAGTGTACCGTGAAAACGGGCCTTTAGGTTCAGGAATTTCAGGTTCACCGTTGTTTTTCCAGACTTCCAGGTGTTATCGAGTTCAGTAATGCCAATTAATTGCCACTATTAATATACATAGAAGACAATGCAGTCTTTAACTTCAATGTACGTGTTGCCAAGGCGCCTCTATTTTAAATAAGGAACACAATTAAATTACTTATTAGTATTGAACAGCATTAACATATATTTACCCTTTTTTCTCGGCGGCGACTGGCTAAATAACAATAAACAATCAAATAAAATAATAACAATAAAATAACGTTTCGTTGATTTATATGTAATAATCAAATGGTTGACTCTTTTGTATTATAGCCAAACATAACAATATATTCAATAAAAAAACAATAATTGAGATTTTACGGAAGGTTAATAATTTATCCGCAAACCGGTGCTGATCTTCTATTCAAGTTGAGGACAAGACAGCAAGTGTCAATCTTAGCGGAAAGAAGTGAATTCTTGCGGAGTGGGAGAACGTTAGCGAAAGGAATGAATGGGAGAGAGAGAGAGAGAGAGAGAGTGAGAGTGAGATTATAAATGAAATGCGAAAGAGAGAGAAGAAAGAAAGTATAAAATAAATTAAAGTAACTTTTAAGTAACAATTATTTGGATTGTTACACTACCCCCTTTAACAAAAAAAAATAATTAAATGGAAATTATTTTTACTTATATTTAACTCAATTGTACTTGTAATTATATTTAATTGTACTAAATTATCTCAAATTGTACTAAAACTGTAATGCTTCTATAGCTAATTAGCTATTTATCTTCTTGGACTACCAAAAGAACTTGTACTAAAATACTGAGTTCTATCACTATCTTTTCCTATCTAGAAGAACGAATCGAACTTCCAAATCTTACGCTATAGGAAACTAAGCCGGGGATGCATGGTCCATAAACGGATAATTATTGACTTGCTACCCTAATTCAGCGTCTTGAGTCAATTACGTGCTCAAAAAAATGATAAATCATTCGCTAATAATAATAATATAGTTTACTTTTTCATCCCATTGGATCGAAAAACTAAGTAACAAAACATGTATATATATATATATATATATATATATATATATATATATATATATATATATATATATATAGTGCATCACATAGGACACAGTACTAAGGTGAGCCATGCCAAACCTTTGTGGTAGACCAGAGATAAACTAGTACACTTTTGTGACCAGTGGCGTATACAAGGGCTGGGGGTGGGGGTTCAAACCCCTCCCTTGTGTTATGCACTTTCGCCTTGGCACTTGCATATTGCGTAACATTCACAAAAACAGCAGTTATGCGACGCGACGCGAGAAGTGGGGGACACAGGACGTGAGTCCCGGCCGCATATAGGCATTCCTTACGTCTAAGTAAGTATAGATCAATCCATGCAGCCTTGTGATTGGTCGGTTCAAACAGCCCGCCAGTCCTACTACAGCCGTATCCATGCTCGTACAACAAATAATAAAAATAAAGAGTGTGCATTCATTTCATTTTGATGTGATTATACGTACCTACATAATATATGCAGAATTGAATTATACGCAACTATAAGTACCTACTAATGATGAAGAATAGAGTTGACACTAAAATAATATTATAAATTTGTTTTATTAGGTCGTATTACATGGATAAGATAAGATATTTTAATGTATTAACATTAAATGTAATGAGTAAGATAATGTATTTAAGATAGGATAGTCGATAGTTTTACAACACCTCATAATTTTTCACTCTTCACTGTCTACGTCAATGCTTACACCGAAATAAAACCTTACCACGCTAATGACTTAAACTTAAAACATGGCGGACTTGCGGTGCGCCACGATGTGCGCAGTCTGGCCCCTACTCCTAGAGATATTCTACTGTATATTATTATACTGTGCCACAACGTTACACACTGCATGTTCCAAGTTGAGCGCGGTGTAGTATAATCAGTCATACTCTACCCACTCATAACAAAGTAAGTGAATATACGTATTTATTTTATTTGTTCAATAGGTCTTTCAAGATTTTTTATTTTGAGTATGTGTATGTGACTTCGTTAATCATTATCATATTCTAGTGCTATTGATTTGGCCATTTCAGTAGATAAAATTGAAATCGATATTCTAGAGTAATTTTGCAGATTAATAGTAAAATGTGGAATATTGTTATAGGTAGGCTTGTTTGAATTAAGCTAAAATGGGCGACAAGCGGAAATTGAAGACTGTCCCTTTAACCAATTTCTTTTCGAAACTACGTAAACTTGATGAAATACAGATAAATCAGGAGAATCAACCTGCAAATGAAGACGCTGGAAATCTTGCTGATAGGAATGAACACCTTGAAAATCGAAACATGAGTGAACACGTCAATGACATTGGGAATTTTTTGAAAACTGAAATAAGTGACGACAAAAGACGTGAATACTTGAACAGTTTATGGTATCCAGATGATAAATTCAAATTTCCAGTGAGCGGAAACCGCAATCTGAAGTTTCAGTTTTCTTGGTTAAAAAAATATTCGTGGTTAGCTTACTCCAAGCAGTTTGATGGTGCTTTGTGCAAGCATTGTGTATTGTTTACTGTTGTTTATGGCGGAGTAGGGAGCCAACCGCTTGGTAAACTCGTGAAGGAGCCATTCCGCGCTTGGAAGAAAGCCATTGAAACTTACGATAAACATCAAAATACCGATTACCATAAAAAAGCTGTACTGCAAGCAGAAAATCGAAGAGCAATAATTCAACACAAAATTGATCCCATAAATGTTCTAATTGATAGTTCGCTTAAGAGGAAATAGAAAAAACCGAGCGAATTTAACTCCATTATTGAGACAATAATATTCTGTGGGAGACAGGTATTAGCACTGAGACGTCATCGTGACTCTGGACCTCTTTCTCTGAAGGAACCAGAAGAAAATGAAGGAAACTTCAGAGCTCTATTACGATACAGATTGGCATCTGGAGATGAAACCTTAAAAAGTCACATTCAAAATTCAGCTAAAATGCAACTTACATCAGCCCTCTTGTTCAGAATGAAATTATTTCTACGTGCAATGATATAATTTTGAAGAAACTTGTTAATAAAGTCAAAGAGGCGAAATATTTCTCCGTGTTGGCTGACGAAACTAGTGACATTTCAGCTATAGAACAATGTTCAATATGTGTGCGCTATGTCGACAGTAAAAATGAAATATGTGAAGACTTTTTACAATTCACACCAATTACGGACCTAACTGGAAAGGGCATTGCTAACACTTTGATTGAGTCACTTCAATAATTTGGTCTGAATTGCGAGAATATGGTTGGTCAAGGATATGATGGAGCTGCGGCAATGAGTGGAAAATGTAATGGCGCTCAAAAGTTCATGAACGAAAAGTACAATTTGGCTTTATATGTGCACTACGCCTCGCACAGTTACATTAGTTACATTATTGACCATGCGACGATACCAAGGACAAAGATCATCTGCACCAAAAGTTAAGGAGTCAATTTTAGAAATTATAGGGGCAGTACGTGACAGAGCGTCGGGAACGACGTTGAATTTACCTTTACGGTGTATTATGTCAAAATTATATTGGGACATACGAGCAGTCCATCGTGCTAAACGTCCACTGGGAGACTGTAGTTTATGCAACCACAACAACGCATGGTGGTCGATAATAACTTTAAATTTGGTACGTTCCACATAGGGTCTAAATTTTTCGATGCCAAAGAGGCAGTATAAACACTCTTTTTCTGTGACCGAATAGGATCTTTCAGAACTGGTTAATGATCGGCTAGCGTATGCTATAACTCTTTCTTCATCATCTTCTTCTTGGAGTAAGACGGCACCTATTCCAACATTACTAGCGTCACATTGAATTATAAACTGCTTAGAAAAGTCGGGGCTTGCTAATATGGGAGTTGAAACAAATAATTTTTTTAAATGTTGAAAAGCGGTTTCGGCTTCTTCATTCCATTTAATGGGTTTTCTCTTTTGCTTTCCTTTGACAAGCTTTAAGATAGGATCCACAATGGTGGAAAAGTTAGGAATAAAACGCCGATACCAGCTTGCCATACCAAGAAAACGTTTTATCTCAGTAGTAGTATTTGGTGTAGGAAAATTAATGATAGCGTCTACTTTACTAGGATCTGTATGGAGACCGTCTTTATGAACTAAAAATTCTAAATAGGTTAACGATGGTTTGCAAAATTCGCTTTTTTCTAAGTTCACGATAAGTTCATATAGTTTAGTAGTAGTAGTAGTTCGGAAAAAGTACTGGATGTTATAATAATATCGTCCATATATACAAAGACTCTATGGAGTTCCGGAGTAAAAATATTATCCATTAAACGTTGTAGGGTCTGTGGAGTATTATTAAGGCCAAATGGGAGAACTTTGAATTCAAAAAGACTACGTCCAGGCACCGAAAACGCTGTTTTTCACAACTCTCTTTGGACAGAGGGATTTGCCAGAACGCTTTTTAAGTCTATTGAGCTTAAGAAACGAGCATCACGTAGATGATCTAAAATACTATTAACGTAAGGCACAGGATACGCGTCGTGTCGGGTTACGCAATTTAATTGACGCCCGTCAAAACATAATCTGAGGGTTCCATCTTTTTTCTTAACCATTACAATGGGAGATTCCACGGCGAAGAGTATTTCTGAATTAGGTACATCAAGATCTAGCATTTGATCTATTTCTTCATTGACAGCTGCTAACATAGCAGGGGACATTTGATAATACCGCTGTTTAATTGGTGGGTTATTACCAGTATCTATATTATTAATAACCTTAGGGGTTCGACCAAGTTCTGGACCACTAATACTACGAAACTATTCTATGACTACTTCTAAATCTCGTAATTGTTGTGAGTCAAGATCTTCTTTGCCGTAGATGTATTCATCTGATTTTGATAAACTAGTTAAAGAAAATGAATCAGATTTGAAATCTGTTTTAAGACCAAATAAATAGCAAACATCCGCACCTAATGTAAGAAGAGCTGTAATAGTGTTTGAAACTAAAACAGTAACAGTTTTAGTTACGTCATCGATTGTTAAAAGAATGTCAACAGTACCTAAAATTGATTGGTCAATATTATCAGCTGTTTGTAAATGAACTGGATGTGTTGATTTGCGCAATAGTAAATTTAATTTTTCTAATAGGAAGAGAACCTGTTTTCCTATCACTGTCTGATTAGCACCTGAATCTAACAGAGCCAGTATTCGGATACCCTGTATGTTTACATTCATGAATGGACGATTATCACGTTTATTATGGAAAACATAGAATGTAATTGAGAAGTTTTATAAAATAAGGTAACTTCTGTTAACCATTTTGCCAATTTAATTTATCAGCCGCTTTATCATTAGGACTTAAGATTCCGGGGCTGTGGACGGAACCTGTCCTGATGCGTTTTTTGAATTTGCGCTACATTTAGGGCAACTGGAGAAATTAACATTTGCTGTTCCGCAAATATAACAAAATAGAGTTCGTTCTTTTGTACATTTATGATAGGTATGTCCTTTTCCACGACAATTCCAGCACGTTAAATTTGCCATATTACGTGTGAATCCTTTTGTTTTTACAGTATTATTTTGTAAATTTGACCATTGTTTAGATATAGAGTTAATGTGTCGTTTTGTAGACGTTGAGGGTCTGTATGCTAAATCAGGTTCTAGGGGGTATAATTACCGGTATAGTTTAACTTGAACTTTTTATTTCTGTCTCGCGTTTCTTCTAATGTTCGACAATAATCGCTTAAATTATCTATGGCAGGAATTTCCATTAAGGTCAAGTGATTTGAGTAATAGGGCTGCAAGTTTTGACGAATATATTTCAATTGAATATCTTCGGAAAGAACAGTCGATAAACGATTAAATAGATTGGACATAACAGCAATATAAAGATGAGGGCGTTCGTCGACTCCTTGGGAACGAGAGCGAATTTCAGACATTAATGCTTCGTCATAGCACATGGAAGGTAATGTTTATCTTTCCAAGTATAAACTCTAGTACGGATTGATCGAAACCAGATAAGTACTTGATGTTCAAACAAGTCTACAGCTTCAATAAAAAGTTGTTCAATTGATAGATTTCTAGCTACACGTAATTCTTCTACACGTTCTAAAATGAGTTAACAGGACAGCTGTATTACCACTAAATTTTAAATTCCATTTCGAAACACTAATAGGTTTGCTGATAGAATAGGTAACATTAGATAATTCATTTTGATGCATTATGTCACTTTCACCTATTTCAGATAGCACTTCTAAAAGTTCTAAACAATAGTCGCGTGCGGTTTGCCACTGAGTTTTTAATTCTTCACTAGTCACCGAAGATTGATAATCTAAACGTATGTAGATGTAATAAAATACTTATCTTTTTTTGGGATTTTTTAATGGTGTACTTTAAATTATACAATCTAAACGTTTCGATAACACTTACAGTTATCTTTTTTTTTTAATTATGAGAACTGGTATTGTTTACAATCAGAACCTGTTTGCCTCTGAAAAATTTCCAGCCACAAATGAATAAATATTACGATAACTCTCTGATAGCAGGTGATGGTACAGAATTGAGTTTATCTTCAACAAATCATTTAGACCACTGTTCTTATCATTATCTTAAGAAACTCAGAGCAATAATTGTCCTTGTACAAAGTAATCAACAGTGTAACGTTGAATAAAATTTGCTTTCTATTAATTGCAAATATGTAATACCGTTGAAAATTTTAATTCAACGGCACTACCAACCTATGATTTTCGTAAAAATAATAAAAATATAAAATATCAGTTCCGCCGACTCGTGTGTTACAGTAAGTAATAAATGCATCAAGCTGAAATGCTTTAATCTTTGTTAGATAGATTTTCCTGTTTTTGATTCCTTTTAATTAATATGTATTTAAAATGTGTAATCCATAACGACATTATATTGAGCCATATGTTTTGAAAAAATCGTGAAACCGTTCAACAGTACGCTTTGTTTAATAACCTACACAGATTAACAGCTACTCATTTAAAATGAAAAGTATCTTTTTTGTAGTGTTCTGTAATTTTTCATTGTTTAGGCGAAACAACTAATAACATGATACATGAGCATCATTTCAAATCTGGGAGAGAAGTTCTAGCAATATGAACAGGCCACATTCACAAAGAAAGGTAGGATTGATATAAGATGACTTTATCACACCTGCATGCATGTATGTAAGCTTCAACTTTCCAACACCTTGTGTCAAATAGTTTGGTTATGAAGCATTTTTGAATTCCGATTATTTATTTTTAATTGAAGTTAACAGTTGCTAGTGAAGTTCTAATTTCCTTTTGTCTCAATAATTTAAAATTAGAAAACCTAGTAGAAGCTATATTCACTTGTTTACATTTGATTAATGGTATTGGCATTGACTAAATTAGTCAATGGTATTTGTGTTAAATAAGATTCATTGTAACGAATCAAGGTTTGTTTTCTACTGGGTGAATATAAATAGGTACCTACCTATATTATCACCCACAACATATAGGAGCACTAATTCAATTAATAAAAACATGTTCATTGAAATAACTTTCATATGATGGGATTTTTTATTAATGTGCGTGTGGTCAATTTTGTTTAAAATTGAAATGTTTCATTATTTTGTTACATTAATTCAAATATACAATTACTGTAAACCGTTTGCACAGCAAATTAGTCACGATGTTTTGCTTTCAGCAAATTTTATTGCAAGATAACGACAGAGACATAAATTTTATTCTTGAAAGTAACTATGAAGGTGAAGAGAACTTGCTAAGCATTAATCATGTCAATAATG
This sequence comes from Vesta saturnalis, assembly GCA_036346205.1. Classification (NCBI taxonomy): domain Eukaryota; kingdom Metazoa; phylum Arthropoda; class Insecta; order Coleoptera; family Lampyridae; genus Vesta; species Vesta saturnalis. Next base: position 64,629 of record JARFJB010000634.1, on the reverse strand, counting down.
ATACAAATGAAGATTGGGGTACCGAAACAGAATATGCAAATCAAAATCAAGAAGCAGTACCAACTTGTATGGTCACATCTGAAACTTACTATGATCAACAGAATCTAGCTGAAAAGGGTTCAGTTGATGTAAGCAAAGATTTAACTCAAACATATTAACTATAGGTACTGTTTTGTGTAGGGTCCTGAACACCCATTTGGAAGCCCAATTATCAGAGAACATGATATATCTCTCTTAGAAAAGGTAAACTTTAGCTATCTTTATCCCATTAATGGCATACTATATTATTTTTAGGCTGAATATACTAATAAGGACGTAAATATTGATACATTATACACACCTGCTGCTGAGATCTCGGTATGTACACTTTTAGACAGTGAATCTATTATAGACACATATACCAAATATACAAAAAAAAATTGTAAATTACTTTTGGTTTGCTATTCTCCCCATTCCTAAAGGATTTACTTTGATGCTTATGCATTTCCAAATACCTACTTATGATTCATTCCTCAGATAACAGAAGACAACCTGACACCAAGTTATGATTTTAGTGATGACTCTAGAGATAAAGATTATATTCCTGAAACTGATTTAGAGACGGAAAGTGAAGATTCATCAGAATTTGTTATACCGGAAGTGTATTGTGGATTTCGTAGTCAAATTGGAACGGATTCAGTAGTGGTGAGATTTTCGAAAGTATTTACTTAATATCTACAGCTATATTTTTTAGGCCATGGAAATTGATAGTAATGGAGGAAATAAAACTCCAAAAAAGGTAAAAGTTAAATTTTGAATATGTTTTCAACTTTCTCAGACTGAAGTTGTCGGTGAAATCGCGTCTGCAGATGTGTCAAATATTGCTGCTGGTGATAGGGCGGTACGTTTACCATTTAACAGTTTTTTTTTCTTCGCTTTTTCATGTTAGTTTTCATAGGTTACAAAAACCGATAAAATGAAAAGGAAATGGGATAAACGAGATTATTGTTTTTTGTGAATCTAATGTATTGAAGTTTTCCGCCACACCCTTAGACATCATTCCTGTGAAACTGAAGTGCAAGAAATTATGGCTTTAAAATTGGAAGCAAAAAGAAAACCCTTTTAATAAATTAAGAAATAAAGGTAATTTTTAAGAGCCAGCTTTGAAAATATTGTTGTGCCAATAAGAAAACCTACAGATCGTCATGATAAAAGCCTTCATTATGTACTTATTTGCCTTCAAATACTGCCGTGGCTTTTATAAAAGAAATATTTGTTTCACCATGTTCGTAAATGCCCACATAATATGAACGATAAGAACATAAGAAGAAATGTTCAAAGTGATGGACAATCATTATTGTCAGCGCATCAACAGAATAACATTTTACAAAAGAAGTATTTCCTATCATGCGAGCGGATTCCATTTCCTTGGCTGCAAAAGAGATCGTTTGATTTGCGAAGTTGCTAATAGATATTTAAAAGTCACAGAAAAACAGTAGCTTCACGAAAATGCGACAACTGGGTGCACTATTATTAGAAATCAGGAAAGAAATTGACATAAAAATTTACTGGAGGCTTTAGAACCCTCACATTTTGACATACTGGTCCGTTGCACAAAAGTATCTCTGAATACAATTCAGAAAACGAAACGTATGGAGCTCCGACATTGGCAATTAATATGGGCACCTTGTTAAAGGAATGCATAGATGTGGCATTTTCTGTGTCTCTTAAAGAAGTTGGTTCAAATGCACGTTTGAATAAATTAAAAGATTTGAAGGAGTTGATAACAAATGAATGGCGCTATGAAATATCCACACTTGCCATCAGTGACTTACAACAAAAAAATGGAACAAACCAACATTAATACCACTAGCAGAAGATTTGGCATTATTAAAAATTACTGACATGTAGAGTCTTCAAAGTGTTTAGAAGTTTTGGAAAGCAATCCAAATGATATCCAAAATTTCCAATTATTGCAAGAATTAACCTATATTCAAATAATTCTACTTAATAGGCGAAGAGTTGGGGAACTACAACGGATGACATTAAGGTCATATGTCGAAAATATCAATACTCAGAGTGAAAACGAATTTGAAGCTTGTATTACAGAAAGTGAAAGAATATTAATGCGATCCTTTAAAAGAACAATAATTCGTGGTAAAAGGAGCAGAGGTGTTCCAGTTCTATTTACCAATCACATGGTTAAATGTGCCAATATGCTTGTAAATATTCGTGGCAATTTTGTTAAAAAAGAAAATTCGTACCTATTTGCAAATTTAAAGTCACTTAACAGTATTGTAGGTTCAAGTAATGCATAAACATGTTAAACGTGCTGGTGCTAAAATCCAGCAGCGTTAACATCAACAAAATGAGAAAACATCTCGCAACAATTTCACAAATAATAAATTTGTCACAAAATGACTTAGAGCAATTGGCTACCTTCATGGGTCATACCTCCGAAATTCATAAAACATATTATAGATTACCAAATGATATTTATCAAACTACCAAAGTTTCAAAATTATTAATTTTATCAGAAAAGGAGAATTAGCAAAATTCAAAGGCAAAACTTTAGATGAAATAGACATCAATTTGGATATAGAGGAAGATTCTGAAATGAAATTATACACAATATGGGATCAGAAACATTAGTAACAGAAACTGTATTATCACAAAATACGGAGAAGGTAAAATGCAAAATTTAAGTTGATTGATTGTTAACCCAACAATTTTTTTAGGAAGGTTATCCAAAAGCAAGTAATAAAAGAATATTAGAACCATGGACAGTAAACCAAAAGAGGTGGTCAAAAATATTTTGAAAGCCATATAAAAACGAAAACCACACAAAAGATGAGTGAAAGATTATTTAGCAATAAATCTTGGAAAAAATTAAAATTTTTGTTGTGAATACTTATAGTAAGGCTAAATGAAGTTATAATAAATTGAGTATTATCTCCAGTAATTGTTTTACTATTGTTATTGTATTATTGCTTAGGGTACCGTCACTGACTCTTGCTTATTTATACTTCGCTAATATAGAATCGCAGAGGCATAAAAATGTTATGTGATCCATACATTAGATTTTTTCCTTTGACAGTATCATAGTAATTTTTATTTTGCCAAAAAACGTGACTAGCTATTGATAAAAACACTCTAAATACCTAAGTGGATCAAGTGTTCCTTATGTGATACGTTTTATGTTACATATATTTAAAATAATCGGTCAAAAATTTTAATTAACTTTCTGTTAAACACAATACATGCATATATCAAAGAACAAAAAAAGTACTTCCTATAAAAAATGTTGACCTAAATTCTCAAAATTCCTATAATTATACTAGAAGATAAATTACCAATGTTGCCATGTTTGCGGTCCTCATTATGTAGGTATACATTTGTGGAATATACATGTATGAAAAATATACAAACGTTAGTAGCGCCGTCGACGGTAATTCGGCGAACTGTATTATACATATTTCTATGTTCCTGTGGTAAAATGAGGTCCGTGAGATTTTTGTATAAACAGTACTACACCATCTAAATTATCAGTTAATACTGAAATAACACGAGGTGTAAAGTGAGGTCCATATACAGACCTCACTTTAACGCGGACCTCACTTCAAACGTAATTTTCCATATGCTTGGCCCACTTTGTTGTCTGGGAGAAAAAAAAATATATATATATATATATATATATATATATATATATATATATATATATATATATATATATATATATATATATACTATATATATATATATATATATATATATATATATATATATATATATATATATATATATATATATATCAATATGCTTTAAAAATATAAGAAAATTTACAAAGTGCCACGACACTATTAATTTCAGAAAAGTATTTGCTTATAACGCAATTTCCGCGTTTTCAGTTTTCGTCGCTGGTTACTTTATGGATTTCTTACGTTTTCATTTATGATTAGATATTTTCAAATTCTAAAATACTTAAGAAACAGTGTCCTATGCTACATTTTTGCAGGACACCAATAGTTTCTTATTTCTTTGCGATAATGTGATAACTCGATAAACAAGGTTGTGTTTTATAACATAAATTTAACTTTAAAGATTTTACTTTTTAAGATACAGCTTAATACTTACCGTGTATATATATATATATATATATCGTCGGCCTAATATGAAAATTGCATAAGTCCGAATTGGACAATTTTACAGGATAGACAAAAACTAATTTTACAGATTATTTTAGAATGTAGTTAAATGAAAATTAATGACTGGTTTTAGTCTTTGAATTAGATGTAGCACTATGTTTAGATGATTTTACCTCCTGTACATAATAAATAGTGGACTTGTGCAATATTCATTTCTAATTTGAAGTCAACTTGACTTGTGCAAAATTCATGAAAGAAAAAACAGCTTGTTTTAATACATTTATTTCACAAAATAAGTAACAGTAATAATAGTACCTAAGTAATTTTGGTAGAGAAGAAAGAAATATAGAAGAAATTGTTTAACCTTCCAATAGACGCGTTGCACCTACGAGTGCATGCCATCATATAAGCGGCGTGACCGTCCAGCTATGTTCCTGATTCTATTCGTTCGTTCGAACAGTGTACGAGTTGCAATTGAAGTAATATTCTGTCTGTGAAGAAAATCACCTCATAGGTGCACGCGACAATCTACGTAAGTTTTTACTTTCATTATATTTTAATTTTTTTGTTCTTATACTTGTTGATTGGTACTATGTAAACTACCTGTTAATTTTAATTTGTCAAAATTTACTATTTATTACCAAATATCACCTGTCACCTGTGAGGTGCACGTGACTATAATTGTTATAATTTTATTTTAGGGTCACAATGAGCTCCAAGAATCAGATTTTTAATTTGGAAAATGAAAATGATATAGCTGAGATTCATAAAATGCTTTTTGACGATGAATCAGATGACAACCAAAACGAATTTGAAGTACCGCATGAGTCCGACCTTGAAGAAGAGGACCAGGTTGAGACTAGAGTTGAAAATTCAGATACCGAGCAAAGTGATGAAGACAGTGAGCCTGAAGAATCAGATAATGATCATTATATAGCTTATCAGCGAAAAAGGCAAAGTTATTGATTCCATGTCATGGAAGAAAATACCGTTTTCTGCAAGAAGAAAGTTGGGAAAACAAAATCTGTTGGTTCACCTTCCAGGAGTAGTGGATATTGCTAAGGATGCCAAAACAATATCTAGTTGGTATTGCCTCATTAATGATTCAATATTAAATCAAATAGTCGAGTACACCAACCAACACATCAAACTTATCGCACCAGCTTATTCTAGAAATCGAGATGCTCGTAAGACAGACCTAATTGAGATTAAGGCATTCATTGGTCTATTATATTTAGCCGGTGTTTATCGAAACTGTCGCTTAAACCTTGAAGATGTATGGGGTACAAATGGGTATGGTATTGAACCCTTTAGGCTAACAATGAGTTTATCCGATTTAGATTTTAATGAGATGCCTCAGATTTGACGACAAACAAACTAGAGCAGAAAGAAATCAGCTTGATAGACTATGTCCTGTAAGAGAAATGTTTGAGAAATTCAATGAGAATTGTAAAAAATCCTATTCACTCGGTGAGAACGTTGTCATTGACGAGAAGTTAGAAGCTTTTTGTGGGAAATGCATATTCCGCCAATATTTGCCGTCGAAACCTGCAAAATACGGTTTAAAAATTTTTGCATTAGTTGACTCACGGATATTTTATACGTCACATTTGGAGATATATGCAGGTGTGCAGCCACAAGGACCATTTGCACTCAGTAATAAAACAACAGATGTTGTAAAACGACTAACTGCTTCAATCGTCAATACAGGTCGTAATGTCACCGCTGACAATTGGTTTAGTGACGTTTCTCTACTGAAGGATTTAGCAGATGTCAAATTATCTTTGTAGGAACATTAAGAAAAATACATGGCAAATCCCGTCAGAATTAAAACTATAAAGCATCGAGATGAAAAGTCCAGCGTTTTTGCTTTTAGAAAAGAGGGACAATGGTCTCTTACGTTCCTAAGAAAGCGAAAATGTTCTATTAATTTCCAGCCTGCATTTTGACGCTTAGATAGATGATGAATCTGGTAACCACAATAAACCAGAAATCATAACTTTTTATAACCAAACTAAAGGAGGCGTAGACACCGTCGACAAGTTATGTGCAACGTACAATGTTGCTCGAGGTACCGCACGATGGCCTATGGTTATCTTCTTTGCTATGCCAAATGTTGCTGGTATAAATGCGCAAATTATATTTACCGGAAATGGTGGTATTATAAAGAGTCGGAGATTATTTCTACACCAACTAGCGAAAGACTTAATAAATGAACATATGGTACGTCGTACCTCAAATGATCAGGTGTCACGCGACAATCCACGTTACGAAGTGTTAGGCGTCTATTGGAAGGTTAAACATGTACCAAAGTGTCATATAAGTGGTGATAGTCGCTCTCCATTTTTTTTTTCAAAAACATCAAAATTTCGTGCTTTTCTTTCTTTATTTTATCTGGCTGTGATACAGTTAGGTAAAGCATCCATGGGAAAATATGTTGCCTTATTACTTAACCTTGTTGGCAATTCTTTGAAAGTATCTTATACTCAATGCTACCCTCTACATTATATTTTAAAGCTCTTAGGTCAGTTACTGTTGGATCGCCTACTTTAAATCCTGGACGAATAGATTTTATTAGCTTTATATTATCTGAAAATTTTTTAAATAAGTATGTTGAATATAGTTGACATTATAGGACTTAGGATTTTTGCAGATCAGCAAACAGTAATATAATCAGCGGGTACATTAATAACCTGCCCTTTAACATACGCTCAATTGTAGAATGCATTGAGTCACACTCCATTTGAGTGTGACCTTTCAAATATTTTGTTCAATACAAACTTGTTCAGTTACAGCAAGGTTAAGCAAAGCATTGGCCATGGTACAATTTCGGTTCTGAGGCACACCCATCGCTATACAGAATGATTCTTTGACTTAAGTTGAGGAATAACTCTGTGTGAAGAAATGTGCAAACAATTGAGGCAAAGCAATTGGCTGTTAACTGCCATAAGAAGCAATAACTGTCTTTGGTATGGAGATCAAATATGTCAGGGTATTTTGAACACCCTGTATACGTAGTGGGTAATTTTGTTTGCAGTTCTATGTACCTAGTTAGATTCCGTATATACATATTTTTTCTCGTTGTCAAATTGAGTTTTTGATAAATTTGTGTTTAACGTGTGTAGCGACCTTTAGGGATGGTAGGTGTATGGTGAGCTTTAGATTCTTTGTTTATGAATAATTTTTTTGTAATTTAGGTTGTTTTTCCTTATTATTCCTCGTTTATAGAAGTTTGATTAACGCTTATTTGTAAATAGTTGTATTAAGTGTAAATAACGCTCATTTCGTTTGATTTCCGTAAAATATAATAGAAAGTTTTGTAATTTAAATAAATAGTATAGGTTTATCTGTGTATGAAGTCATGTTAGCGCCATAAAGACGCTTAAGTATAGTTGTTCAGTGTATTAGTGAATATGCTGGTTTTGAGTCATAGAGATTGCATGTGGGCCTTATTGTTCGTACTTTAAGGTAAACATAGAGAGGCTGTACACGTTAAGACTGCTGACGTTTAAAATTTTGAAAATTTATCGAGTCCTTACGGACGAAAACGAAATTTATGTATGTACTAAATCTTCCCTTCCGTTTTTTAATTGGTGGAATTAAATTAGATAAGATTTTTGTGAGTAGTGGGATGCAAATTCAAAGATGGATTTTGTGAATAATTTGGGATTCTGAAACTGATCGTGCTTTCGAGTAGTATACGTTGCCGTTTATTGTTACGCTTTAAGGGGTGGTTTAGAACGTTGAAATTTTGGACCTTGTGGTGTTTAACGAACGTACTTGTTGTGTAGTAAGGGTAGTTTAGCTACTCCTGAAGTACCTGTAAAGGGATTTTATTAAAATTGTTCATCACCAAAGGATTATACCTAGTGCCGATTTCGGTTTTACGTAAAGTTACCTAGAGGACATCGTCGTGTTGTATAGTGCTTCAGTGACCTCTTTGGTTTATATCGTTCTGCGGATAAAGCTAAAAGTTATCAAGTCATTTGAACGCTCATATTAATATTTTAAAAGAAGTTAGTAATTAATACAGTAACATTTTAACGAGTTAAATCAAGAAATCGTTTGTGTACCATAGAACAATAGTCAACATTTTATTCATCTTTTGCCAGACCAGGAAGAGTTCATTTCTGTTATAGCAGTAATCGACCATCATTTTCCATATATTGTAACACAGAAGAGGTGTAATTCTAGACCTTTAAGGTAACATAATATTGTTTTTATTGAATATTTCAAGATTTTTGTGTTCGAATTATTTTTTTGTGTGTGTCAAAGGTTTGAAAGCGGGTCATTTTTTTTTTGTTAAAGTAAGTTGTTGTTTTTTGTTTAGCGTAATTAATTATAGTTTTGACGCTCCGCCTTCACACTTTTTATTTTAGTATTAAAGGGCAGTTGACCCTATTGTAGTGTGGGTATATTATCCACGAATTATATATTTATAGGTTAAACGATTTAGACTGTCGTAAAGCAATACTCTGATCAGACATCCTGTCGCCTTTTAAGTATTTGTATTTCTTTTTGTTTATACGCATTATCGTATGTTTATATTTATCCTTATTTTTATTATTTTATTATAGTTTGTTAGGTTTTATAAATGTGTTTTAATTATGTGGAAACCCTTTTGTGTTACATAAGAGTTTTTTTTTTGCAAATTGCCAATTACCGGCGTTTTAATTTTTAACGTAACGAAGTTAGTTTGTTATTTTATTGAGTAATAGCGTTCTTAATATTTAGTATTTTATTTGATTTTTAGTTGAGTATTAATTCAGTTTAGAGTTCATTCTATAGCTTATTTTTTTTTGTGTTGATTATTATTTAATGCCTTATTATTATACTGAGGTGTATTAACGTTATTGAGTGTTTATCACGCTTTTATTTGACAAGCGTGTAGTGTTTTAGAAGCCCTTTCTCAGGTGGTTTGCTGAGTTGCTGTCCAGCACACCTGGGATTGTTTGCGGATAGGTAAGCGTATGTTTTTTTGTACGTTTAGACACGCTATGTACTCGTAATTTTGGTACGACAACCCTTATTTTGAATACCAAACATTCTGGCGCCCAAACCGAATTGATTTTGTCTTCATCCCCTATTGTGACTTACGTACGATTTACTATTCTGGATTCGCAAAATTTTTCAACATCTGACCTACACCCATACGCTGAATAGTCGGGGCAAAAAGGCCAATTTTATCTGTAATCCCGTTCTACCACCCGTTTATACCCTTACAAATACTGTAAAATTGTGCACAATCAATTTCGTTCGGTAGTATAAGGCCGAAACATTCGATTTGGGGCACAACAAAATTGACTGCAGATCCATTGTGAATACTTTGTTTTTTGATATTTTATCTGTTTCTTTTTCACTCCGGGCTTCATTCTTCTTTGTTATGTGCTCTGTGTACTCCATTTCTTCAATATTTTTGTTTGAAGCCACGCAAACATCGCACTCGTCTTTTTTTGGCGAAAATAACGCCAAATTAAGATCATCAAACATATTATGAAAGCTGGCTATGCTCAAAACCCGGATAATATTATTTTTGACACACCAATCATTTTTGTAAACAGTATACACTTCTGACTTAGATTTAAAATTTGGCTCTAGATATAATTTAGATGTAGATTTTCGGCAATAGTGCGATTCTAACTTTGGTAAACTGTTAAAAAATGCTCTTAAATTTTGTTTCTCATCTTTGAACCTTAAATCTTTCCTCTTCATATTTTTGTCCTCAGTCGAGTCTGCATCGTTTTTTGTGGGGCTTGCAGTATCTGTTTTAATCCATTCTGATATAGTCCTAATGGATACTCCTAAGGTGTTGCAAAATAATGTTTTGCATACCCGTACTTGTTTGCTTTTTGTATTTAAAAAATATTGATAAGACACTGACCTTTGGCTATCTTCAGCTTTTCTATTTCGTGCTCGTTTTGTACAGCATTTCAAAACTCGTGATGAAACATACTCTTTTTTCTGTCCATTGTAAGTTCCAAAATTTTCAAAATAGCTTTGCTATCTTCATCAGTCAATTCAAAACACTGGATTTTCGTTCCTGTCTTTACACACTTACATCTATCCTTTAACACTTTCTTGGGTTTTCTGTTCTGGATTCGTTTCCTTTTCGTCCTTTATAATCTAATCTCTCTTCTTCTTTTAATGGTATTATATTTCCATTTAGTAGGATCATTCAATCTCCTTCTCTTTCTACTTCTTTTTAAGTTCTTCCGAAGTCTCTTCATCCGTGCTGTCACTGTTTACCTCCTATGCATCTGTGATAATATAATCTTCATCTTTATCATCATTTTCAATGTTTCAATGTCTCCTTTCTGTAATGTTGCTCATATTTTCTGGTATCTCATCTGCTTTATTGGCGGCAGACATATTATTAATTATACCAGTAATGTCAGTAAAACCTGAAGGCTTCCTTGTGGTAAATGTGATTCTTTGGTAGAAACAATAGGCAAATCTTTGGTATTTGTTACAGTCCGATCAGGACTTCTGTAGTTTGGATTGAATTGGTTCAGTGTATTTTCAGGAAGTAATATTTCCTTATCAAGGTTCTCATCCAACTGATCGTTATCAGAAATTATGTTATTCAGGAAACTAGAGGAAAACTCTACTGATGATTCAAATTCATTTTCCTTATTGAACATATCTTCCGTCATCCTACATTCGTTAATTAAGTTTTGGATATCAGCTCCAACGTCATTCCTTCCGCAGGTTCCTGATGAGTTGAACACCTCTCGGTTTGGATACTACGTTACCTGTCTCAGATTTCTGAAATTTAAGCTCATTCAAAACCTGAGGCATGAAAGACGAAGGTAGTCTCATTAGCATTTTAAACCCTCTTTTTGTTTGGTCCATAACTGAAAAGGATGAACAATAATAGTATGTGTATGGTATTATTATGTTGGTAGAAAAAAGTGACACTCATCATAAAAAACTTGCTTGAAACTGTCAGATAGCAAATAACAATTATTGTTGCTAGAAAACAGTTTTTCCTTTTTGATAAAACATTAGGATGAAAAGTTCTGCCTAGCAACAAGCGAGTTCAAGGTGAACGTCAACTTTAACGTTAGAAATGAGTACAAATATGTTGAAGAAAAATATCGTTGTTTAATAATATACAACTAAACAAACCACTAAAATGTCACGGACTGAAAACTTTTACTAATTAACAGAAATGAATGTTGTGAAATATGCATAACTCCCAAATAAGCGAAATAAAATTGGTAAAACTTGCAAACTCCATTTAAAATGTGAAAGGGGTTCACGGAGCATTATTTTCTTAACTATAAGTTTTAATATTATAACTATGAGTCACTTGTACTTACCTGTACGTTATTATCACCAGATTTTATAAAACAGCACCAATTTGCTTCAAAACCAAGTAAACTTCAGTTGTATTCACATACACGTTGCTGCATTTGACACCATGTTAATTATTAGGACTTATGCAATATTCATATGCATGTCAAATTTGTGGACTTATGCAGATTTCATAGTCGTATTTTTAGCGAAATCTAGTGGCAATTTTCCTAAACTGAAAATATGTATCGATAGCTTCGGTCTCTGGTTATCGGAATCCGCTAAAATCACAAATTCAGTAAATTTGGACTTATGCAAATTTCATATTAGGCCGACGATATGTATATATATATATATATATATATATATATATATATATATATATATATATATATATATATATATATATATATATATCGAACATAAAAATATAATATAATTTACAAAAGTGCCAGGACACTATCTATTAATTTCAGAAAAGTACTTGCTTATAACGCAGTTTCCGCGTTTTCAGTTTTCGTCGCTGGTTACTTTATGGATTTCTTACTTTTTATTTATGATTAGATTTTTTCATATTCTACAATATTTAAGAAATAGTGTCCTATACTACACTTTTGCAGGACACCAATAGTTTCTTATTTCTTTGGATAATGTCACAACCCGTTAAAAAGGTTGTGTTTTATGCCATAAATTTAACTTGAAAGATTTTATTTTTAAGATACAGCTTAATACTTACCTGTATATATATATATATATATATAAGTTAATATTTTCTGCTTGACTTTTATAATTTTATTATAATTTTTAACTCATATATATATATATATATATATATATATATATATATATATATATATTATGAGTTAAAAATTATAATAAAATTTATAAAAGTCAAGGACAGAGAAAAGTATTAACTTATAGTTATTTTCAGTTTGTCGTCTGGTTACTATATGACTCTCTTACTTTTTATTCACGATTAGATTTTTAAATGTTACACCTGTGATAGATAAACTCTATTTAAGAAGTAGTTTTAATACACTTTCCAGGACAAATAGTCTCTTATTTCGATAATGTGACAACTCGTTAAAGGTTGCGTTTTATATCATAAATTTACTTTAACAACTTATTTTTAAGATACCAACTATATATATATATATATATATATATATATATATATATATAATATATATATATATATATATATATATATATATATATATATATATAAATATAGTTGGTATCATTAAAATAAAATCTTTAAAGCTAAATGTATGGTATAAACGCAATTTAACGAGTTTCATATCAAAAGAAATAATTAAGTACTGGTGTCCTAGAAAAGTGTAGCATACGAAACTATTTCTTGTATAGTGTTTTATCGATCATACGTGTAAAATTTGAAAAAATATAATCATAAATAAAGAAGTAAGAAAGCCATAAAGTAACCAGCAACGAAAACTGAAAATGCGGAAAGAGGGATTACGAATAGGTAAAACTTCATCAATACTATCCTCGCAGTCACTTTCTACACTTTTATCATTGTCATCATAGGTATTATGAAGTAAATCTGCTTCCATGTCAATCTGTATCTCATCCAAGCTCTTTCCTTTAAATTCACTTGCAATACCTTTCTCCATTAGTAACAATAGTTTTGATATCTTAGTAGTTTGATATATATCGTCCGGAAGTCTATAAGAACCTCTATGAACTCCCGCAGTGTGACTCATGAAAGTTCACAACTGTATAATTTCGCTGACTGATAAATTAAAAAGCTGGGAAAGGGTAGCAAGGTGCTTTCGAAGACAAGTGGATGTGATTGATTGTGGGTTTTTAGCTCCACAAATTTGGGAATGTTTGCTCAGAACTTTATACCCAATTATATGCGCTGTAGATTGTACTTTAGCAAAGAGGTAAATATTTTTCTTAGGAACATAGTCCTGTCTTGCTTTGATCAAAGTCTCAATATGATTTTGACCATCAACGCTAAAGTACGGACACCTCCCTCGTTTTCCTCTTACTCTTTTTAATGTTTTTAGCAAGATTTGTTCAGCAGGAGAAACATCTTTATTAAACTCTTCGTATTGTTGCTTTTCTGTACAATTTACATATGTGTGTAACTGCATCCTTTGTAGTTCTCCAGAACGTTTCCTATTTAATAAGATGACTCTACAGTACACAAACTCCACTAAATCATTGTAGGCATTAGTACCTACTACTTTTAGTAATTTTATTATCACTCTCTGAGATTTTTTTGAAGCAAGTTCTGCAAGTTGTATGAAGTGCTGTCTCAATAGTCTTAAATCGTTCACAAGAGGAACAACCGTGACCTTATTCCATTTGTTGAAATTTAAATTATTAGATGCTTGTGACGAGATTTCATAACGCCAATTTGTTTGGAACAAGGGAATTAATGTCTTAAGGTCCGCTTCTGCTTCAGCGGAGGAAACTGATGCATATGGAGGTTGCTTTTTATAAGCGTATGTGATTGCAATATCACAGCAATGTTTTAAAGAGGTGACGATGTTCATTGCAAACGTGGGTGATAAAAAGTATCTTTATCAGTATCAAACTTCGCTATATTTTTGGTTGCTGTGTAACAATCCAAATAATTGTTACTTAAAAGTTACTTTAATTTATTTTATACTTTCTTCTGTCTCTTTCGCATTTCATTTATAATCTCACTCTCTCTCTCTCTCCTCTCCCATTCATTCCTTTCCTAACGTTCTCCCACTCGCAAGAATTCACTTCTTTCCGCTAAGATTGACACTTGCTATCTTGTCCTCAACTTGAACGGAAGATCAGCACCAGTTTGCGATAAATTATAAATTATAGATATATATATATATATATATATATATATATATATATATATATATATATATATATATATACAAGTTGGTATCTTAAAAAATAGAATTGTTAAAGCTAAATTTATCATATAAAACGCAACCTTTTTTAACGAGTTGTCACATTATCGCAAAGAAATAAGAGACTATTGGTGTCCTGGAAAAGTCTAGCATACAAAACTATTTCTTAAATAGAGTTTTATCTATCACACGTGTAACATTTTAAAAAATCTAATCGTGAATAAAAAAGTAAGAGAGTCATATAGTAACCAGCGACGAAAACTGAAAATGCGGAAACGGCGCTATAAGTTAATACTTTCTGCTGTCCTTGCACTTTTATAAATTTTATTATAATTTTTAACTCATATATATATATACATATATATATATATATATATATATATATATATATATATATATATATATATATATGTATATATACGATAAGTATTAAGTTGTATCTTAAAAAAATAAAATCTTTAAAGTTAAACTTATTGACATAAAACACAACCTGTTTTAACGAGTTGTTGTCACAAAGATATAAGAAACTATTGGTGTCCTGGAAAAGTGTAGCATACGACACTATTTCTTAAATAGTGTAAAATTTGAAAAAATCTAATCGTAAATAAAAAAGTAAGACATCCATACAGGACCGGCCCAAGGCGAAAATTGCAAGTGTGCAAGACTCACATTTTATGCCCCTACCGGGAGTCTGGGGGGTATTCCATACCCCCAAGTAATAGAAGGGGTCCTCCCCCGGAAAACGTTTGAAATTTAAGGTCTAAAAACACAGTTTTTGTGCACTTTTGCGCCTTTTAGAACATTAAATTTATGTCTCTCAATTTGATTTATTATTGATTGACTTGATATGTTCAATACTCTTTCTTGTACCTTAAACCACTATTATGTTAAATAAACTAATGAAAGCTTCTGGGTCACGTTACAATGATTTTTACACTTACGTTGCAAGTACTTTCAGAATAAATAGATAATGCGGGAATCACCGTCCGCCGGACCTAAGATAAATTTCCATATCTCATGGGTAAAATAAAATAAAACAACAGAACATAGTGACCAATAATTACAGAGTTTAATAATGGCGACACAAAACAAAAGTTTATTAAGTATAGCGCCTTCCTTGTACGTAGTTCTTTGAGCCGGGTCGGTGTTACAACTACTAAGATAGGTACATAGTCTCTTATTATACATTTATACAAGGGATTTTCTTGCTTTCATTTCGGAGAATGATTTAACTATGTCCAAATAATCAATTGACTGAGACAGCTCGTTTTCAATTGATAAAATTGAAAGGCTGTTAAGTCTTTCTTGAGACAGTGTTGAACTGAGATAAGTTTTGATCAACTTCAGCTTTGAAAAGCTTCGTTCAGCGGAAGCGACCGACATGGGCTTGTGGATACGATCCGTAACGCTATCCACAGGTTGACATAGGCATCCGTGCTTTCGGTCAATGACAAAAAGTTTAGGACATCCATTGGAGACTTTTTACCTAAAAAGAATAAAATTATGTCAAGTGTAATTTTTAGAGAAGATATCATGAAAAAGATTAGATTTGATTTTTATATATTTTTCTTTTTACGTTATTTACGTGTGTACTGAAGTGTCAGAATAAAACTAAAAAAAAAAAACAAGGAACAATATTACTATAGTACATAATTATGTAATAAAATTCTAAGTTTAATGCATTTATCTGGTAAAAAATAAGGTAAGATAGGATGAGGTAAGAAGTGGAATTTAACTGTACATAAACCTATCAAGTTTAAATCGTTAATTTGGTAAAAAACATAATAATTAAAGTATCAGGATGGTGAAATATTAATATTGGTTTCAATAATTAATACTATTAACTTAAATTACCTGTTAACTTAAATTTCAATATTATTTTACTGAAAGAGTACTAACCTTCCTTGGGTAAAAGTTTCTGTATAGAAATCAGCTCGTCGCACAATTCGTCCCCTCTAATGTCACTTTGATCAGTACCATCTGAGATTAGCTCTTCGAGTTGTTTGCATTTGATCAAAAGTGTTTGTCGATCGGGCAGTTTGTCTAGCTTGAAGAGAAATTCAAATGTTGAAGTCTTGGCCTTCAACTGCTCAAACCTTTCTTCCACAGCTGAATAAACAGTATCGACTAATGCTAAGCAAAATTCGACTTTAAATTTTTCTTGTGGGTCAGTAAGAGGCTCGTCTCTACCCTCATAGTCAAAGTGTTTCTTCTTCCTCCTGAGTCTTGGGGTTTTGAATTTCGCTTCAACTTTCAGCTCTTCAGCCAACTCTTTTGCTTTCACCAAACTAGATACAAATCCATTCTCACGAAAGTCGACTAAAAACTCTGAAATGTATTTCAATACGTCAACAGCTTGAGGAAAGTTGATCACCTTTGATTGTAACATCTTACTTGCCAAGTTAATTTGAAAGAGAACGTCATACCAGGTTATTAGAGAAACTAAAAACCCGTAATCTTCAAGCGTTGTGGCTTCGCTCATAACATCATCTTCAAACGAGGGATCATCATAAATATCCCAAAGAGCTTGGCGAACTTCGACGAGTCGATTCTGCCTACCGTGTTATACAGAGCTCTTTCAATGTCAAAGGAGGAGTAAAAGATTCTTCAGACCTCGAAAGACTCTCTAGGAACAATCTCCAGCGTTTGGTTGAAGAGCTGAATAAGGTATAAAGACGCTGGATTGTTCCAAACAGGGTCACTGTTTGAACTGAAGACTTGGCTGCATCACTAACCACCAAGTTTAAGCTGTGGCAGCCACAAGGGACAAAAAAGGCTCTTTTATTTTGTTCGATAATTCGTTTCTGTAACCCACAATGTTTGCCCTTCATGTTGGCCTCGTTGTCGTAGCCTTGGCCTCTACAATTTTGAATGTCAAGGCCATAGTTTTCTAAGGCGTTAAAAACGGTTTCAGACACGCCTTTGCCGGTGGTGTCTGTGATTTCAACAAAGTCAACGAAACTTTCACATATTTCTGCTGTTTTGTCACTTTTTTCATGGACATATCGCAAGATTATAGAAAGTTGTTCTTTTCTACTTAAATCTGAAGTGCAGTCTAGAATTAATGCAAAGTACTTTGCTTCTTTGACTCTGTTTAAAATAGACTCTCGAACTATTTCTTAAGGAAAGAAGCTCGTTTTGATGGTTTCCCAAGATACGAGACACATCTTCGTTTTCATTCATTAGAACTCTTGAAATGTGTTCTTTCATCACAGGATCGAACTATGAGTTCAACAAGACCTAAGTAGTTTCCGTTGTCTAGTTTGTAAAGTGTTTCGTGGGTCCCTCTAAAGGCAAGTTGGTGCTGTGCTAAAAATTGCGTAATAGCAAGGAGTCCGGTGAGAACATTTTTCCACCTTTCCTTTTCTTGTGCAACAATCCTTTGATGTGAATGGTCGATTGTCGTTCCTTCAGTCAGTCTTTTTTCTGCTTCAACCCATTTCTCGTAACACTTCATGTGATTTGGAGCCGTTTCATGTTTTGTCAATGTTTTGCCTACGTGCCTCCAGTCACTGTTTCCGTTTTTTTTCTAACAAAGTTGTTGTTCCTGATGTGTTAAAGATCTTGCAGCAAAAACAGAATACACTATTTTTCTTTTTTGAGTAAGTCAACCAACGTATCTTAACCTTTTGACCATTTTTGGCTAACCTATAATAAAACAAATTACAAAACGATCTTTTGGTTCCATCTCTTGGATAGCTCTCCAACTCAGGTGAGATTGGTCCCTTGGTAATAATTAAATCACGTAAGCTAGCACTTATATGATCAGGTCAAGTACCCAAGTCCGTAAAATAACTATTCAACTCAGTAGCATCATAAGTATCTGACTTTTCTTGGGACTTGTCGCTGTCGGAATCAGAAAGAGTCGGTTATTTATGGTCCTTTGGGATGTCTGCTTCTTCTTTTTCTTCTTCAGAAGAAGAGGAATCATTGGGTTCATGGCTTGTTTGGTTTTCTTGCAATTCAAAAGGACTGTTACTACCTTCATCGCCTAGTTCTACTTGGCATTCCTTTTCAGGTTGTTATCTACTTTGTTCACCACCAAAATGTTCTTCTATATTGTTAAAACTTGAGGTTGGTTTGTTTAGGAAACTACATAAGAGTTTAGCACTTGCTTTGGTGTTTTTCTCTGCAATTGCCTTCCGTTTCGGTTTTGACAACCCGACGGTTGTTTTGGTTTTGAAAACATTTTCAACTGAAAAAATACCCTAGAGTTAATATTATACCTAAAACATATGCGCTCATGAGCGTTGTTGCTAGATATGTGAAAGAAGGACTAATTCTCACCGCATGCTATGCGTGCGTCCACTAATCACCTCTAAAAAAACAACTCAGCTCAGTGAAGAATCATTTCGACTTCCCCACTCCGGACAAAGTATGACAGCTGTGTAAGATCTTCAAATTGCCTAAATCTTTTGTTAATTGTGCGAATATAAAGATACCAATACACACGACACGTATTATAGATGTTTGCGATAGTATCGATCTGCGTAAAAAGCGTAATAGTCGATATTTACAGCCTAGAAACCAACTAGAAAGCTGTACAATGGCAATACAGGCAGAGGGTTTTATGCCATCAAATAATTGAAAATCAATGGCAGACCTTAGACGGTCAATACGGATCGCTATCCAGGATCGTGATACTGCCGATTGTATTGATGTACTGAGCGTGACATTACACGGTCAATATGGATCGTACATCAATACTCGATGTATGATCGCAGTATTGACGTTAAATATTGATGGATTTCAAAATTTTTTGAAATCCATGATCCATATCGCGATCTAAAAATACCATCAATAATTCGACTTTACACACTCAATGACCGTCTAAGGTCTGTCAATACGGTCTAGACGGATATTTTACAGTATAAATTCGTAGTTTAAAGTATCGGCTACATGTTGATACCAATACCAAAAGATCCTATAAAAGTTATGTCGTTATGGCGATAAACTATTTTCAAAAGGTGTAGAATATAAACATAATTTTAATTTTTTTTTATATTTACAAATTTGATCAAGATTCCAAGCGTCTAATAAATGAAAACAACAGCCGTATAATTATATGCAATAATATTTTTATAGAGTTGCATCGTTGGACGCACCGTACATGCGGTGAGAGCACCTTACTCGAAAACGTGCGAGTAATAATAACTTAAAGCTTATGTTTTAGATAAATTATATAGTTCAAAAATTTATAATACATACAGGTTTTTAAAATGTTTGTTTTAAAATGTTTTCAAACCTGGTAACCTGATTAATTGTTACTATTTTATCACAATTTTTGCAATTAATAAGTGGGATTCAAAACTAAATCTAACCGTATAGTTTAATTTTAAAATTTTAGATAAAATCAATAAGTAATTAGTTATCTTATATTTACATGTAGCATTAATTATATGCGTGGTCAAAACTATAGTATATTTATGAGCTATTTCATTTGCAATACCATCCTTATAAAAATTATCCAATAATAAATGTAAGGGATTAGTTTAAATAAACCTTTTTTTTTATGTTATTCTAGACCGTTGCGCGGCGAAGATTTCAAGGTCGTTAGCAAAATGTGTCAACAGTAGTCCAGTTCTAAGTTTACCTTGTTTGTTTACATCAATTTGCAATGTACAAACACACATACATGCTATAAGATGAAACAAATTATGTGGAATTATGACTGGACTATAATAATATTATAGATGGTAATGGTGAAATATCGAATAGTAGAATTTTTGAAAAAAATACCTACCTTATTTCTCTATGTCGCTGACTGTATAAACAAAATTCAACTGTCCGTACGAACACTAGCTTGATTGGTGAATATACCAAAAGCTAACAGCGTAAACTAAACACAACAAACGTAGCAAAACAAAGAGATTCAAACCAGCAAAACGCAGAGACGTGAATGACGTGATTAATGTGGGTCACTCAACTTGCTAGTTACTACTGCACTGCACCTGTCACAATCGCATATCGGTGGCTACTGGCTAGAAAAACAAAGCAGAGGTTGGGGAGGCAGGAAGATGAGTCACAACCCTTCCCGCGGCCCGTCACACGGGCAGACGACTGCTCTACTGACCTTAGACCTGGGCAAGGGCATCAGATCAGACTACTGTACTTCAGAACTCATTGGGGTATCAACTGTAATAGTTTTGAGATAAAGTTCCTTGTAGTTTAAATATTCCTGCCCAACATTTAAATCAATTTCTGAAAATTTCAAATATTTTTACCAAATTAATTTTATGCCCTAAGGCTCGAGTGCTGCACAGGCTCGAATGAATCCATATAGTAACCAGCGACGAAAACTGAAAACGCGGAAACTGCGTTATAAGCAAATACTTTTCTGAAATTAATAGTGCACTTTTGTAAATTTTATTATATCTTTTAAAGCATGTTCGATATATATATATATATATATATATATATATATATATATATATATATATATATATATATATATATATATATATATATAAGGTAAGAATTAAGTTGTATCTTAAAAAAATTATATCTTTAACGTTAAATTTATGATATAAAACATAACCTTGTTTAACGAGTTGTCACATTATCACAAAAGAAATAAGAAACTATTGGTGTCCTGCAAAAGTGTAGCATAGGACACTATTTCTTAAATATTGTAGAATTTGAAAAAATCTAATCATAAATAAAAAAGTAAGAAGTCCATTAAGTAAGCAGCGACGAAAACTGAAAACGCGGAAACTGCGTTATAAGCAAGTACTTTTCTGAAATTAATAGATAGTCTCCTGGCACTTTTGTAAATTTTATTCATTTTTAAAGCATGTTATATATATATATATATATATATATATATATATATATATATATATATATATATATATATATATATATATATATATACACGTAAGTATTAAGTTGTATCTTAAAAAATAAAATCTTTAAAGTTAAATTTATGATATAAAACACAACCTTGTTTAACGAGTTGTCACATTATCACAAAGAAATAAGAAACTATTGGTGTCCTGCAAAAGTGTAGCATAGGACACTATTTCTTAAATATTGTAGAATTTGAAAAATCTAATCATAAATAAAAAGGTAAGAAATCCGTAAAGTAACCAGCGACGAAACTGAAAACGCGGAAACTGCGTTATAAGCAAATACTTTTCTAAATTAATAGACAGTGTCCTGGCACTTTGTAAATTTTATTATATTTTTAAAGTTTATATATATATATATATATATATATATATATATATATATATATATATATATATATATATAATATATATATATATATATATATATATATATATATATATATATATATATATATATATATATATATATATATATATATAACAGTAAGTATTGTTGTATCTTAAAAAATAAAATCTTTAAAGTTAAATTTATGAATAAAACACAACCTTTTTAACGAGTTGTCACATTATCACAAAGATATAAGAACTATTGGTGTCCTGCAAAAGTGTAGCATAGGACACTATTTCTTAAATATTGTAGAATTTGAAAAAATCTAATCATAAATAAAAAAGTAAGAAATCCATAAAGTAACCAGCGACGAAAACTGAAAACGCGGAAACTGCGTTATAAGCAAATACTTTTCTGAAATTAATAGATAGTGTCCTGGCACTTTTGTAAATTTTATTATATTTTTTAAAGCATGTTCGATATATATATATATACATATATATATATATATATATATATATATACTAATGCTAAGTTGTATCTTAAAAAAATAAATTTTTTAAGTTAAATTTATGATATAAAACACAACCTTGTTTAACGAGTTGTCACATTATCACAAAGAAATAAGAAACTATTGGTGTCCTGCAAAGGTGTAGCATAGGACGCTATTTTTTTAATATAGCTATAGCGCTTCGACTGCATTGGTCTTTAGCGCATTAAAGTGTGTTCTATTATATTTATAGATGTCGATTGCTTTCAGGTATTGTATCAAGTTCCGGACGGTTTCGCCATTTTAGATTGTTGTTTAGCGTTTCATATAGCGTATAGGTTACGCGTGGCAATGAATCTTCATGGCAGATTAAATGTTGAATGGTTAACGTTGTACTACAGTGTAAACATAGTGGTGGTTGGTATAAAGATGCGTTAGTGCATATGTCCAATTCTTATTCTGTGTATTTACCAATTCTTCCTTGAGATGGGCAAGGTGCTTTCCATTTCTATAGTAGGCTGAATACGTCGAGTTGACTTCTGGACCTTGTCCACTGTTGTTAGAAATTTTAGTTTGTCTCTTAAATGTGTAGCTACGTTTGTTTGGTTGGCAATGTTAACCTTTCCTGCTGCGTCGTTAAGTGCTTTCAGTGGCGCGGCGCCTGATTTGTCTGCTTTTCGTTTTAATATTGATGTCTTAACCAAAATATTTATGATACATCGGTGTTTGATGGTGGATAGTACTGCTTGAGCTAATTTTTGTATGGGTCCTGAAGGCCAATGAGAGATATTGAATCAGTACAATCATACGCTTAGTTGTTTGACAATATCTACAGTAACGTATGCCTGCCAGATAGCATATAGTTCGGCTGTATGGGATGTATACTCTGGCATGGACCATGTATGATCGTCCTTTGTGCAGAATGCACTTTACATGTTAAATTTACATCCATCTGTGTATAATATCTCGTAATTACGATATCTGTTATTTCTTTAAATTCTTTTGATATATTGATGGTAATGTGTGTCTTTTGTGCCGAGATAGATAAAGTATCTTTATAAAAGTAATGGTTGAATTTCCATGGGTCCTATCGTAATTGGTAGGCTCTGTTGCATAAATTGTAGTGCAGACATTATATGGTACCATATTTGTAATCTCCCAACTTTAGAGTCTTGTCCTTAGGAAAAGGATACTGTAGTTATGGCTTCTTTGGATTTTATTTTACACCCATATGCTAGAAGTCTGTACTTACGGTGTATCGATATAAGTATAAGATAGATAAGTTTACTGGCTTGTGTAAATGCACCCATGGAGAACCATAGGAGTTTTATAGTTTAATTTTAATACACTTAGATGCAGATGAGTATGCCTCACCGTAGTCGATTTTAGATAGCACCAATAATTTATAGATCAGAAGGACTTCTGGATCTGCTATGTAGAGCCAGCTAAGCTCTGATGATATTAAGTGACGTTTACAGCGCTTAATTAAGTCAGTGATGTATTATTACATATATCTATGTGAGCCCTAAAAACATGGAGCTTTTTAAAGATGGTTTTGTTTTTAATGTAAAAAATGCCTTCCTAATTTAAAAGTGCATACAGTAATTTCTGATATTTGAACCTACCGGTTTGGTTCAGACATATACGGTCTATCGCCTGTTGCAATTTTATTTATCCAAGAAAAGGATAGCTAGATCGTCCACGTACATGTATTTATTGATGTCGAGATTCGTTAATGAATTAATGCAATAGAGTAAAAATGTAAACCCTGATATAATTCCTAGGGTTTCGAGGAAGAAAAGTGTTACTATTCGAACTCTATATGTCGTGCTTAAGAAACGATGATATAACCTGTGCATTTAAAAATCATGTGTTTAGCGTGTTAGGTCATGTCGAACGCTTTTCTACATCGAAAAGATGGCTATTGTCTACGTGAAAATTTAACACGTCCTGCATGTAAATGATCTGTTGTTGATTGTTTTAAAATCCATTTGGCAATGAACTAACAGTTCATCTTTTTGAGAAGCCATTAGTCTGCGACTAACCATACGCTCGAATACTTTTGCCATGCAAGACGTTAGACTAATTCCTGTAGTTGTGGTAGATTTTCTTCTTCAAGATCGGATCACTATTGCCTTTAGGAGGAATATTACATGTAGCCCAGATTCTGTTGAAAGCTGCGAAGAAATGCTTTGAATGCATCAGTTAGATTTTGTAACATTTCATAAGTGATTAAATCAGCACCAGAAGATGATTTATTGCATTTCAGAATTTTGAAAGTTCCATTAATGTTAAAGCATTGTATTCAAACGACTGTGTAGTATTAAATCTAATATTTCTTTCATGTTTAGTTAAAATACATTAATTTGTAGAGCAATATTTTTAATATCTAAACAATTTATATATAATATGTCGTTAATATATTAACTTGTAACTTTATATTTTAAGTATTTCTGCCTGATATTCTTTAATTTTTTAGACTTCTTGTTGTTTCACAGGTCATTGTTGAGACTAGTTATCTGCCAGAATACTTTTTACAACAGCCGCTATTTCTTAAATATTGTAGAATTTGAAAAATCTAATCATAAATAAAACGTAAGAAATCCATAAAGTAACCAGCGACGAAAACTGAAAACGCGGAAACTGCGTTATAAGCAAATACTTTTCTGAAATTAATAGATAGTGTCCTGGGACTTTTGTAAATTTATCATATCCTTTAAAGCATGTTTATATATATATATATATATATATATATATATATATATATATAAGAATTAAGTTGTATCTTAAAAAATAAAATCTTTAACGTTAAATTTATGATTTAAAACACAACCTTGTTTAACGAGTTGCACATTATCACAAAGAAATAAGAAACTATTGGTGTCCTTCAAAAGTGTAGCATAGGCACTATTTCTTAAATATTTAGAATTTGAAAAATCTAATCATAAATAAAAGGTAAGAAATCCGTAAAGTAACCAGCGACGAAAACTGAAAACGCGGAAACTGCGTTATAAGCAAATACTTTTCTGAAATTAATAGATAGTGTCCTGGAACTTTTGTAAATTTATTATATTTTTAAAGCATATTATATATATATATATATATATATATATATATATATATATATATATATATATATATATATATATACACGGTAAGTATTAAGTTGTATCTTAAAAAATAAAATCTTTAAAGTTAAATTTATGGTATAAAACACAACCTTGTTTAACGAGTTGTCACATTATCACAAAGAAATAAGAAACTATTGGTGTCCTGCAAAAGTGTAGCATACGACACTATTTCTTAAATATTGTAGAATTTGAAAAATCTAATCATAAATAAAAAGGTAAGAAATCCGTAAAGTAACCAGCGACGAAACTGAAAACGCGGAAACTGCGTTATAAGCAAATACTTTTCTGAAATTAATAGACGTGTCCTGGCACTTTTGTAAATTTATTATATTTTTAAAGCATGTTGATATATATATATATATATATATATATATATATATATATATATATACAAGTAAGAATTAAGTTGTATCTTAAAAATAAAATCTTTAACGTTAAATTTATGATTTAAAACACAACCTTGTTTAACGAGTTGTCCATTATCACAAAGAAATAAGAAACTATTGGTGTCCTTCAAAAGTGTAGCATAGGACACTATTTCTTAAATATTGTAGAATTTGAAAAATCTAATCATAAATAAAAGGTAAGAAATCCGTAAAAGTAACCAGCGACGAAAACTGAAAACGCGGAAACTGCGTTATAAGCAAATACTTTTATGAAATTAATAGATAGTGTCCTGGCACTTTTGTAAATTTTATTATATTTTTAAAGCATGTTCGATATTTATATATATATATATATATATATATATATATATATATATATATATACAGTAAGTATTGTTGTATCTTAAAATAATAAAATCTTTAAAGTTAAATTTATGGTATAAAAACTACCTTGTTTAACGAGTTGTCACATTATCACAAAGAAATAAGAAACTATTGGTGTCCTGCAAAAGTGTAGCATAGGACAATTTCTTAAATATTGTAGAATTTGAAAAAATCTAATCATAAATAAAAGGTAAGAAATCCGTAAAGTAACCAGCGACGAAAACTGAAAACGCGGAAACTGCGTTATAAGCAAATACTTTTATGAAATTAATAGATAGTGTCCTGGCACTTTTGTAAATTTTATTATATTTTTAAAGCATTATATATTATATATATATATACACGGTAAGTATTAAGTTGTATCTTAAAATAATAAAATCTTTAAAGTTAAATTTATGGTATAAAACACTACCTTGTTTAACGAGTTGTCACATTATCACAAAGAAATAAAAACTATTGGTGTCCTGCAAAAGTGTAGCATAGGACACTATTTTAAATATTGTAGAATTTGAAAAAATCTAATCATAAATAAAAGGTAAGAATCCGTAAAGTAACCAGCGACGAAACTGAAAACGGAAACTGCGTTATAAGCAATACTTTTCTGAAATTAATAGAAGTGTCCTGGCACTTTATAAATTTTATTATATTTTTAAAGCATGTTCGATATATATATATATATATATATATATATATATATATATATATATATATATATATATATATAAATATAAATATAATATATATATATATATATATATATATATATATATATATATAAAGAATAAGTTGTATCTTAAAAATAAAATCTTTAACGTTAAATTTATGATTTAAAACACAACCTTATTTAACGAGTTGTCACATTATCACAAAGAAATAAGAAACTATTGGTGTCCTTCAAAAGTGTAGCACAGGACACTATTTCTTAAATATTGTAGAATTTGAAAAAATCTAATCATAAATCAAAAGGTAAGAAATCCGTAAAGTAACCAGCGGAAAACTGAAAACGCGGAAACTGCGTTATAGCAAATACTTTTCTGAAATTAATAGAAGTGTCCTGGAACTTTTAAATTTTATTATTTTTAAAGCATGTTATATATATATATATATATATATATATATATATATATATATATATATATATATATATATATATATATATATATATATATATATATTAAATTAAGTAAGAATTGTTGTATCTTAAAAAATAAAATCTTTAACGTTAAATTTATGATTTAAAAACAACCTTGTTTAACGAGTTGTCACATTATCACAAAGAAATAGAAACTATTGGTGTCCTGCAAAAGTGTAGCATACACTATTTATTGTAGAATTTGAAAAAATCTAATCATAAATAAAAGGTAGAAATCCGTAAAGTAACCAGCGACGGAAACTGAAAACGCGGAAACTGCGTTATAAGCAAATACTTTTATGAAATTAATAGATAGTGTCCTGGCACTTTTGTAAATCTTATTATATTTTTAAAATATATATATATATATATATATATATATATATATATATATATATATATATATATATATATATATATATATATATATATATATATACATATTAAGTTGTATCTTAAAAATAAAATCTTTAAAGTTAAATTTATGATATAAAACACAACCTTGTTTAACGAGTTGTCACATTATCACAAAGAAATAAGAAACTATTGGTGTCCTGCAAAAGTGTAGCATACGACACTATTTCTTAAATATTGTAAATTTGAAAAATCTAATCATAAATAAAAAGGTAAGAAATAAAGTAACCAGCGACGAAACTGAAAACGCGGAAACTGGTTATAAGCAAATCTTTTCTGAAATTAATATGTCCTGAATTTTATTATATTTTCGATATATATATATATATATATATATATATTAATATATATATATATATATATATATATATATATATATATATTTATTAAATTATATATATATATATATAAATATATATATATATATATATATATATATATATATATATATATATATATATATATATATTAAAATTTTGTATCTTAAAAAATAAAATCTTTAACGTTAAATTTATGATTTAAACACAACCTTGTTTAACGAGTTGGCACATTATCACAAAGAAATAAGAAACTATTGGTGTCCTTAAAAGTGTAGCATAGGACACTATTTCTTAAATATTGTAGAATTTGAAAAATCTAATCATAAATAAAAGGTAAGAAATTAAAGTAACCAGCGACGAAAACTGAAAACCGGAAACTGTTATAAGCAAATACTTTTATGAAATTAATAGATAGTGTCCTAACTTTTGTAAATTTTATTATATTTTTAAAGATTTAATTTATATATATATATATATATATATATATATATATATATATATATATATATATATATATATATATATATATATATATATATATATATACACGTGTAAGTTGTATCTTAAAATAATAAAATCTTTAAAGTTAAATTTATGGTAAAAACACCTTGTTTAACGAGTTGTCACATTATCACAAAGAAATAAGAAACTATTGGTGTCCTGCAAAAGTGTAGCATAGGACACTATTTCTTAAATATTGTAGAATTTGAAAAATCTAATCATAAATAAAAGGTAAGAAATCCTAAAGTAACCAGCGACGAAACTGAAAACGGAAACTGCGTTATAAGCAAGTACTTTTCTGAAATTAATAGACAGTGTCCTGGCACTTTTATAAATTTTATTAATTTTTAAATTATATATATATATATATATATATATATATATATATATATATATATATATATATATATATATATATATATATATATATATATATATATATATATATATATATATATATATATATATATATATATATATAAAAGTTGTATCTTAAAAAATAAAATCTTTAACGTTAAATTTATGATTTAAAACACAACCTTATTTAACGAGTTGTCACATTATCACAAAGAAATAAGAAACTATTTGTCCTTCAAAAGTGTAGCAAGGACACTATTTCTTAAATATTGTAGAATTTGAAAAATCTAATCATAAATCAAAGGTAAGAAATGTAAAGTAACCAGCGACGAAAACTGAAAACGCGGAAACTGCGTTATATGCAAATACTTTTCTGAAATTAATAGACAGTGTCCTGGAACTTTTGTAAATTTTATTATTTTAAAGCATGTTGATATTTATATATATATATATATATATATATATATATATATATATATATATATATATATATACGGTAAGAATTAAGTTGTATCTTAAAAAATAAAATCTTTAACGTTAAATTTATGATTTAAAAACACAACCTTGTTTAACGAGTTGTCACATTATCACAAAGAAAGAAACTATTGGTGTCCTGCAAAAGTGTAGCATAGACACTATTTCTTAAATATTGTAGAATTTGAAAAATCTAATCATAAATAAAAGGTAAGAAATCTAAAGTAACCAGCGACGAAACTGAAAACGGAAACTGCGTTATAAGCAAATACTTTTCTGAAATTAATAGACAGTGTCCTGGCACTTTTATAAATTTTATTATATTTTTAAAGCATGTTCGATATATATATATATATATATATATATATAAATATAAATATAAATATAGTTTATCAAAAACCAAAAATCCATTTAACTGAGACACAAAATCTAAAAAATAAATCAGTTTATCTTAAATTTAACGAAATCATTCACTCTTACCAAATGCAAGTAATTTATACTGGATCTAGAACAAAACAAATAATTCTTTCTTCTATATTGAAATCATATTGTTTGAAACAGAAGTGTAAAACAGACTCTATGCAATATGAGCATTAAAATATATTGACATAACACCAACAGAAAATATAATCGTTATGATTCATAACATTACTAATGTAAAAACAAAAACACGATAACTCGCTGATAGAAAATATTTGAATTTTGGTTAGATGAACAATAAAAAATAACTTTTGTTAAAAAATTGAAATGAAAAAGCAGATTTTTGAAACAGTAGATTCGAAAATTCTATAACAAAACAGACAAAAAATTACATTAACAACAAATAAATAAAATGCAACAACAGTAATGAACGATGCAAAATTAAACATTAAAACTAAATTATGTAAAACTTTAAAGTTTACGTGTTACAAATTAATAAATCAAAAACACTTTATGCTAACAGGAAGACAACAATGTACATGTAAAACCAACGACTAATAAAATCTATTGACAGAATTTATTTATCAACGAGAAAGATAACATACAACATACCTGATAACTGAATTGCTATTGAACTTCCACGAAAAACTGAAAGTAATAATGTACAAAAGAAACTTTTCAACAAAATATAAACTTTACAACAAAAGTGCATTTATGTTTAAGCAGCTAATGATTAGCAATCGATTATGAACAAAAAAATATATAAAAAAAAAATATATATATATATATATATATATATATATAGGTAAAATTGTTGTATCTTAAAAATAAAATCTTTAACGTTAAATTTATGATTTAAAAACCCCTTTTTAACGAGTTGCACATTATCACAAAGAAGAAACTATTGGTGTCCTTCAAAAGTGTAGGGACACTATTTCTTAAATAGGAATTTGAAAAATCTAATCATAAATAAAAGGTAAGAATAAAGTAACCAGCGACGAAAACTGAAAACGCGGAAACTGCGTTATAGCAAATTTTTTCTGAAATTAAAACAGTGTCCTGGAACTTTTTAAATTTTATTATATTTTTAAACATTTATATTTATATATATATATATATATATATATATATATATATATATATATATATATATATATATATATATATATATATATTTAAAATTGTTTATCTTAAAAAATAAAATCTTTAACGTTAAATTTATGATTTAAAACAAACCTTGTTTAACGAGTTGTCACATTATCACAAAGAAATAGAAACTATTGGTGTCCTGCAAAAATGTAAAACTATTTCTTAAATATTGTAGAATTTGAAAAATCTAATCAAAAAAAATAAGAAATCCAAAGTAACCAGCGAGAATGAAAACGGAAACTGCGTTATAAGAAACTTTTGAAATTAATAGATTTCATTTTGTAAATTTTATTATATTTTTAAAGCATGTTATATATATATATATATATATATATATATATATATATATATATATATATATATATATATATAATTAAAATTAGTTGTATCAAAAAAAAATCTTTAAGTTAAATTTATGATTTAAAACACAACCTTGTTTAACGAGTTGCACATTATCACAAAGAAATAAGAAACTATTGGTGTCCTTCAAAAGTGTAGCAAAACTTTTTTATTGTAGAATTTGAAAAATCTAATCATAAATAAAATAAGAAAAAAGTAACCAGCGACAAATGAAAACGGGAAACTGCGTTATAAGCAAATACTTTTTGAAATTAATAGATAGTGTCCTATTTTTGTAAATCTTATTATATTTTTAAAATTTTATATATATATATATATATATATATATATATATATATATATATATATATATATATATAATTATTGTTGTATCTTAAAAAAAAAATCTTTAAAGTTAAATTTATGATATAAAACACAACCTTGTTTAACGAGTTGTCACATTATCACAAAAAAAGAAACTTTTGTCCTGCAAAAGTGTAGCATAGACACTATTTCAAATATTGTAGAATTTGAAAAATCTAATCATAAAAAAAGGTAAGAAATCCTAAAGTAAAGGAAGAAATGAAAACGGAAACTTTATAAAAACTTTTTGTTAAAGATAGTGTCCTGGCACTTTTGTAAATTTTTATATTTTTTGTTATATTTTATATATATATATATATATATATATATATATATATATATAATTATTAAGTTTATCTTAAAAAAAATCTTTAAGTTAAATTTATGATTTAAAACAAACCTTGTTTAACGAGTTACATTATCACAAAGAAATAAAACTATTTTCCTTCAAAAGTGTAGCAAGGACACTATTTCTTAAATATTGTAGAATTTGAAAAATCTAATCAAAAAAAGGTAAGAAATCCAAAGTAACCAGCGACGAAACTGAAAAAGGAAACTGCGTTATAAGCAAATACTTTTTAAATTAAAGATAGTGTCCTATTTTAAATTTATTATTTTTAAAGCATTTTAAATTTAAATATATATATATATATATATATATATATATATATATATACTAAGTATTGTTTATCTTAAAAATAAAATCTTTAAAGTTAAATTTATATAAAAACACAACCTTGTTTAACGAGTTGTCACATTATCACAAAGAAATTTTTGTCCCAAAAGTTAATAGACACTATTTCTTAAATATTTAGAATTTGAAAAATCTAATCATAAAAAAAAAAACCGTAAAGTAACCAGCGGAAGAAAACCGGAAACTGCGTTATAAAATACTTTTCTGAAATTAATAGAAGTGTCCTGGCACTTTGTAAATTTTATTATTTTTAAAATTTTATATATATATATATATATATATATATATATATATATATATATATATAAAGAATTAATTTAAAAAAAAAATCTTTAATTAAATTTATTTTAAAAACAATTGTTTAACGAGTTGTCACATTATCACAAAGAAAAAGAAACTTTGGTGTCCTGCAAAAGTGTAGCATAGACCTATTTCTTAAATATTGTAGAATTTGAAAAAAATCTAAATAAAAATAAAAATCCTAAAGTAACCAGGCGAAAACTGAAAAAAACTGCGTTATAAGCAAATACTTTTAAAATTAAAGATGTTCCCACTTTGTAAATTTTATTATTTTTTAAACATGGATATTTATATATATATATATATATATATATATATATATATATATATATATATATATATATATAATAATATTATTATTTAAAAAAAAAATCTTTAAAGTTAATTTATGGTTAAAACAACCTTGTTTAACGAGTTGTCACATTATCACAAAGAAATAAAAACTATTGGTGTCCTGCAAAAGTTAGCATAGACACTATTTCTTAAATAGAAATTTGAAAAATCTAATCAAAAAAAAGGAAAAATTAAAGTAACCAGCGACAAACTGAAAACCAAACTGCGTTATAAAACTTTTCTGAAATTAATAGATGTCCCACTTTTTAAATTTTATTATTTTTAAAGATTTAAATTATTTTTTATATATATATATATATATATATATATATATATATATATATATATATATATATATAAAATATATATATATATATATATATATATAAGTAAAATTGTTGTATCTTAAAAAATAAATTTTAAGTTAAATTTATGTTTAAAACAACCTTGTTTAAGGGTTTAATTATCACAAAAAAAAGAAACTATTGGTGTCCTCAAAAGTGTAGCAAGGAATTTTTAAAATTTAGAAAAAAATCAATCATAAATAAAAATAAGAAACCAAAGTAACCAGCGACGAAAACTGAAAACGGAAAGTTAAAGCAAATATTTTAAAATTAATAAATTTCTTTGAAATTTTTTAATTTTTTTTAATATATATATATATATATATATATATATATATATATTAAAAGTATTGTTGTATCTTAAAAAATAAAATCTTTAAAGTTAAATTTATGGTTAAAACACTACCTTGTTTAACGAGTTGTCACATTATCAAAAAATAAGAAAAGGTGTCCTGCAAAAGTGTAGCATAGGACACTATTTTTAAATATTGTAAATTTGAAAAATCTAATCATAAAAAAAGGTAAGAAATGTAAAGGAAAACTGAAAACGCAAACGTTATAAGCAAATACTTTTTCAAATTAATAATAGTGTCCTGGCACTTTGGTAAATTTTATTATATTTTTAAAGTTTTTATATTATATATATATATATATATATATATATATATATATATATATAAAATATTGTTGTATCTTAAAAAATAAAATCTTTAAAGTTAATTTATGGATAAAACACACCTTGTTTAACGATTGCACATTATCACAAAGAAATAAGAAACTATTTGTCCTCAAAAGGTAGCATGACACTATTTCTTAAATATTGTAGAATTTGAAAAATCTAATCATAAATAAAAATAAGAAATGTAAAGTAAAGCGAAAACTGAAAACGGAAACTTTAAAGCAAATACTTTTAAATTAATAGATGTCCTGGCACTTTTTTTTTTTAAATTTTATATATTTAAATATATATATATATATATATATATATATATATATATATATATATATATATATATATATATATATATATATATATATATAATATTGTTTATCTTAAAAAAAAATTTTAAGTTAAATTTATGAAAACAAAGTTTAAGAGGGCCATTATCACAAAAAATAAGAAACAAGTTTCAAAAGTGTAGCATAGGACACTATTTTTAAATATTGTAGAATTTAAAAATCTAATCAAAAAAAAAGGAAGAAATAAAAGCCACGAAAAAACTGAAAAGAAATTTAAAGCAAATACTTTTTGAAATTAATAGATAGTGTCCTTTTTGTAAATTTTATTATATTATTTAAAGCATGTTATATATATATATATATATATATATATATATATATATAAAAAAAATAATTTGTTTATCTTAAAAAAAAAATCTTTAAGTTAAATTTATGGTTAAAACACACCTTTTTAACGAGTTGTCACATTATCAAAAGAAAAAGAAACTATTGGTGTCCTGCAAAAGTGTAATAGGACACTATTTCTTAAATATTGTAGAATTTGAAAAATCTAATCATAAATAAAAGGTAAGAAATCCTAAAGTAACCAGCGGAAACTGAAAACGCAAACTGCGTTATAAAATACTTTTCTGAAATTAATAGACAGTGTCCTGGCACTTTATAAATTTTATTATATTTTTAAAATGTTCGATATATATATATATATATATATATATATATATATATATATATATAAATATAAATATATATATATATATATATATATATATATATATATATATATATATATATATATAAAAAAAATTGTTGTATCTTAAAAAATAAAATTTTAACGTTAAATTTATGATTTAAAACACAACCTTATTTAACGAGTTGTCACATTATCAAAGAAATAAGAAACTATTGGTGTCCTTAAAAGTGTAGCAAGGACACTATTTCAAATATTTAGAATTTGAAAAAATCTAATCATAAAAAATAAGAAATTAAAGTAACCAAGGGAAACTGAAAACGCGGAAACTGCGTTATAAGCAAACTTTTCTGAAATTAATAGGTTGTCCTCACTTTTTAAATTTTATTATATTTTTAAAGCATTTGATATATATATATATATATATATATATATATATATATATATATATATATATATAAATATAAATATGAGTTAAATGGTTAACGTTAAACTTGGGAATGGCTCTCCAAGTATTTATTGCCACTGTATAAGCACTGCCGTGGTTGACCTGTTTCTTTCTTCCTGTTCTCGTGGGATCAATAAATTTCATTTCAAAACCAAAGTTCTCTTTAAACGGAGACAGCTTTCCTGTTTTAAGGAAAACTCAAAATTGCAGCAGACAGTTATCGGTTCCTGTCCATTAAATTGGCCTGAAGGCAATTTTGAAAATCAGCCGTTTCTTATTAGTAAAGTATATATAGTATAGGAAACAGAAAGATTAGCAAGGTAAAGAAGGATTATTAGTGGAAACAGTATCGAAAAAACAAACAGATACTTTATTAAAACTTAAAAGATTGGTGGTTTATGTGGAGGTTACGCCACACAAATTTTTAAATTGTCGTAAAGGAATAGTTTATTGTAACTTTTTGAATGCATCGCTTGATGAAATCAAGAATTGAAATCAGAATGTAGTAGAGGTTAAACGATTGCAAAGTAGAAGAACGGAACATTAGTAGATACCGCTATGTTACTGCTAACGTTTGAAAGGCATGAGCTGCCAAAAGTTATTAAAGCAGCAATGTACAGTTTAAAAGTTCGCCTTTTATTCACAATGCGCTGTTTTAGATGTCAGCAGTTGATACCTCCAAACTGCAAAAACAGCTATGTGCATATGTGTTATCCCACATGAAGATACTGCCTGTAAGGAACCTATCTGTATAAATTGTAAGGAAAAACATTCTAGGTCAAAAATGCTCGATCTACAAATCAGAAAAGAAGGTACAGGAAATCAGAATACACAAAATGTAAGTTTTTCTGAAGCCAAAGCTTAAACATCTGTTGTCACGTCAGTCACTTATGCCAAATTATACAACCTAAAGATAGCAATAAAGAAGTAGTTAGTGAAGTATCAAAAGTTATACTACCGGTTTTAAAAATACGATTCAATCAAATAAGCAGTCTGAAAACAACATTAAAGTATATACATGAAATATCGTGCACATACTGATATTGGGAGTGATATGGAACGAAAGTTTTTCCGAGGAAAAAGAACGCTCTATATCCCAACTTCAGTCAAATAGATGAAACGTTTATTGACCCTTCTAGAAACAAAAAGAAAATATGGCAAAGGCGTTCACGCAAGAAAATTACTTTGATACAAATAATTTGCGAGCCTTCGACTAAGTCGGTACCACCTAAAAGGTGAAATAAAGTCTAAGTTTTTATTTTATGTGATATTTTGATGATATTTTATCTATTATTGATTTTAACATCAATTTTAATGTGATATTTTAATCTGGATATCTTATTCTTTATTGATTTTATTATCTTATCTAGTCAATCTATGTTTTTAGTCTGAGATATTCAAACATTTACGAACTGTACTTTTGTCTCTAATCTTATTTATTTATTTATTTTATTTATATTTTATTTTATTTTTTGTTAGACATTTCATAACTTATTAAACGTGATTTGTCCTATAACTTATATCTATTTATTTATAATTTTGTTAAATAATCTTAAGGTAAACTAGCAGTATTTTATAAATAAAACATTCGATAAACACGATAATATAATACAGTGGAACTGTAATGGTCTAGTATCCATACGAACCTTAAGATGATTTTAGCTCAATATCAACCCTTTTGTGTATGTCTTCAAAGACTCACTTGAAGTCAATAGTTTCATTTATAACAAAACTTTTAACAAAATTTTAATGTAAATAATAGAGCAAGTGGAGGGTCTCAATATACAGAAAAACAGTATACCTGCTAAACACATTAATACAACACTTCAGGCAATTGCTGTAGAAGTTGTTTCACCAATTAACTACGATCTGTAATGTGTATCTCAGATTTCAGTTGGAGTTTAACTGATCTTGAAGATTTAATAAATCAACTATCTCCTTTTCATGTTAGTCGGTGATTTAACGCACATTCGACATTATGGGGTTCTAATGTTACTGATCGCCGTGGTCGCATAATTGAAGACTTCATGAATAATAATCCAATTGTACTGCTCAATACAGAAAGCTACCATTTTAACAGTAAATCAAATACCTTAACAGCAATTGATCTCAGTTTCTCGTCATCTACATTAGCGTTAAATCTTAGTTGGACGACAGACGATGACTTCAAAATAGTGATCACTGTCCTTAAACATTAAACTACCAACTAGACAAACATTTACGAAATTACCAAAAAATGGAAAATTAAAGACGCTAACTGGAAGTTATTTTCGGAAACGTTAACTAGTTATGCTAACTTGTCTACAACAGGAATAGATGAAGATGTCGAACATTACCACTAAAAACGTCATAAAGCCGCAGAAAAAAGTATCAAACGAAAGAAAAATAAAATCCACAAATATTCCTTGGTGGAATGAAGAAAATAAAAACGCTATCGCGGCAAAGAAAAAGTTGTTAAACGTATTTAAAAAAACCTACATTAGAAAATCGTAGCTTTCAAGAAAGCTCGTGTTATTCGCGGAAAACTATACTTACTAATAAAGAGCTTGTGAAACTACATAATCAATTAACTCTAATACAATAAGTGAAATCTAAAAAGTTAAAAAATAGCAGGAAAGCCTATGACGAGCCATCCAGAATATTAAATGTCAATAATAAAACAATTGAAAAACAAGAAAAGTTGTAGAAACTAGCAACCACTTCGAAGCGGTGAGTAGCTCAGCTAGTTATAGTGAACACTTTTACAATAAAGGATAACACTGAACGAGAAATCAACTTTATTGCAATGAACATTTTGATTACAATAGTCCCTTCACCTTTGAGAGTTGCAAAAGCGCTAAATAAATCGAAAAATTCACGCCGGGTAGTGATTGTATTCACTACGCGATGTTAGAAATCTTCCGATATCTGAAAAACAAAATTATTAGGAATATATAACGATATATACTCACTTGGTACTTATGTAAGTTGGAAGCAATACTATAATACCTGTACCTAAAATGAATAAAGACCATACTAAGTGAAAACTACAGGCCAATATCACTTACCTCTGCATTAGCAAAATCTGAACGTATGGTCAATGACAGATTAATGTGGTTTCTGGAATCTAAACTGTTATCTCAACGACAAACTGGATTCGCGCTTTATCTGGCATTGATCAACTGGTTTATTTGAGAATAGTATCCAAAATCATTCCTCAAAGACATCATATGGTAACCGTCAGTTTCGATCTGAGAAGGATATGACTGACCTGGAGATACAGTATTATTAAAAATTATATGATTGGGGACTTAGTAATTTAACTATTTATCAAAAACTTCTATCGATCGAACTTTTAAAACTAGAATAGGAACAATTGAATCTCTACACATAGAATGGAAAATGGTATTATAGGTCAGTTTTAAGACACTCTATTTTTAATTGCGATCAATGATTTGATAGAAAGTGTACAATCCAATGTACTGTTTGTATGTAACGATCTGACCTTGTTCTACGTGTAGCAGCATAGAAGATCTACAAACAACGATGACAAAGAATTAACCATTTAGTGCAGGTAGGAGAATTGGCTTGATTCTCAGTTTCTAAAACCACTGCCATACATTTTGTAGGACATGAACACGATGACTATCCTCTTCATTAAGGATTTTAAAATTAACTTCAAAATAGCGTCAAAATTCTTGGCGTAATTTTTGATAAAAAGTTATATTTTCACGACCATATTCAAATGCTAAAGCAAAATGTAAAAGAAATTAAATATTATCAAATGCATGTCGGTATTACTTGGGTGGGGATAAATACACTTCTAAAATTATACAAAGCCATTGGTACTATCAACTATGGATTATGCATGTATTGTATTCATCTGCACGACAGTGTCATTTAAAGCGACTTGACAGAATTCACGTAAGTGGACTGAGAATGTAAGTGGCGCATTCACCAGTCCTGTCAGTCCGTACTCCGATTGCAGCGTACCACCATTAAACCTACGAAGATTTAGATTACAGTTCAATTATATAATAAAACTTTAACAGTACCTAACCATATAAATTACCCAATAATAACGATAAGGAAATGTTAGAATACTATCAATCGAAACCAACCGCAACAAAGCCAACGATCATACGAACTTTACTAAAAGCTAAAGAACTTAATATTGCTATACCGCCACTCTTTATGCAATCCATAATTGAGTATCCAGTGGACATACCTAACGTTAGCTACCGCCTAGATCTACAAGCTATCCAAAAGCAAATACGTCGAATGAAATCTATACAAATATATTTTACAACATACACGAACTGAAACATCACACAATAATACACACCGATGGATCCAAAACATCTAAGTTGTTGGTAGTGCCATTTACATGGAAAACCAAGGTCACTACTGGGCATTAACCCATTGTCAAGTGTTCTCAGCTGAACTGTATGCGGTTTTTCAAGCGATTTTATACCTAAGTCAGTAAACGTGTTCAAGCATCATATGTACGATAATAAGCGTAATTAGGCTCTTGAACAAAGAACAATCTAACTTTACAAA
>JARFJB010000634.1:0-15000 GCA_036346205.1 Vesta saturnalis | reverse complement strand
AAAATCTAATCATAAATCAAAAGGTAAGAAATCCGTAAAGTAACCAGCGACGAAAACTGAAAACGCGAAAACTGCGTTATATGCAAATACTTTTCTGAAATTAATAGACAGTGTCCTGGAACTTTTGTAAATTTTATTATATTTTTAAAGCATGTTGATATTTATATATATATATATATATATATATATATATATATATATATATATATATATATATATATATATATACGTAAGAATTAAGTTGAATCTTAAAAAATAAAATCTTTAAAGTTAAATTTATGATATAAAACACAACCTTGTTTAACGAGTTGTCACATTATCACAAAGAAATAAGAAACTATTGGTGTCCTGCAAAAGTGTAGCATACGACACTATTTCTTAAATATTGTAGAATTTGAAAAAATCTAATCATAAATAAAAAGGTAAGAAATACGTAAAGTAACCAGCGACGGAAACTGAAAACGCGGAAACTGCGTTATAAGCAAGTACTTTTCTGAAATTAATAGACAGTGTCCTGGCACTTTTGTAAATTTTATTATATTTTTTAAAGCATGTTCGATATATATATATATATATATATATATATATATATATATATATATATATATATATATATACGGTAAGAATTAAGTTGTATCTTAAAAAAATAAAATCTTTAACGTTAAATTTATGATTTAAAACACAACCTTGTTTAACGAGCTGTCACATTATCACAAAGAAATAAGAAACTATTGGTGTCCTTCAAAAGTGTAGCATGGGACACTATTTCTTAAATATTGTAGAATTTGAAAAATCTAATCATAAATAAAAAGGTAAGAAATCCGTAAAGTAACCAGCGACGAAAACTGAAAACGCGGAAACTGCGTTATAAGCAAATACTTTTATGAAATTAATAGAATTGAGAGGATAGGTGAACAAACAATCCCGTATGTGATCGTGTTAAGTTTGTAAGTAGCGATATGTTGATTTATATCCGATCTCCACAAAATTTTTGGAACTCTCGGTGTGGTTCGTGAACGAGAATTTGTCGGAACATTTTGTTAATATCTCCTGAAACTACGTAACGCTGAGTTCGAAATCTTATAAGGATACCAAATAGATCTTGTTGTAACTTGGGACCTCGCATGATGACGTCGTTTAACACGTTCACTGCGGTATCGGTCTCCGGAGACGGATGGTAGACTTTACGCTGGTGCGCATTGAATATCGCGTTGCTATCGCCACGGTGCGTAAGCTATAATTTCTTTAGTTTTCGTCATAAATATATTTTACGAATATACTACTCGCTGCCTAAATATGCAGGAAATACGCAAAACTATCTATCGGTCCCCGGAGGCCAATACCGCACTGAAGTAATGTTGGTATCACATCAGTGCGGCATCGGTCCCCGGGGACCGATGCATTGGTTGTCGGAGACCGTTGTTTTCTGCCTGAAACGAGTTTTATTGTTTATCCCGCTATAACACGTGCCCTGCTCGGTTCTTACGAAACCCGCAAGCAGTGCAGACGTGAAAATGAGTTCTCGCGCAAAGCGCATTCTAGTTCTCGCTCAAGAAAATAATAAAGAACGTAAAGAAACAGCAAGTGAAACAAATTCAGATCGTGAAGATGATTATTTGATTACATATTCCAGCGATGATTCCGTAAAGGATAAAGACTACGCGCTGTCTGGTAGTGATTCAGAGTCCAGCACGTCTGATAATGCAAACCATGCTGGGACAGGTAATTGAAGATAAGTAGTTTTTTATTAATAAATTTATTTATATTGAATCATTGCAGCAAGTAATTCTGAATATGAGTCCAATAACGAAAGTGACTCGGAAGATGACTTGTGTGAATCCAATGCAGGAACACAAAATGATGTATGGAACGATGTACTTCCATCAACGTCAAAATTTACTATGCAAGCAGATGCAGCCACTTACAATTTTGATGTGGATGACATAGCTACTCCATTAGATCTTTTCAAGCTGTTCGTATCAGATGATCTGCTAGACCTTACAGTCAATGAAACGAATAGATATGCGAGACAATTGCTGGGAGGGGTTCTACGCATAAGTCTAGACTGAGTACTTGGAATGATACCAATAAGCAGGAACTACTACGATTTTTCAGCGTCGTTATTGTAATGGGATTGTATCAGGTGCCTACACTAAATTCCTATTGGTCCAAGGATAAAACGTTCCGTAATGAGTGTATTGTGGATACTATGAAGCGAGACCGTTTTTGTTGCTGCTGAGATGTCTCCACTTTTGCAATAACGATGATCCATTGTTGGACACCTCCATTCGGCTACATAAAATACAGACAGCTTTGAATATGTTGAACGACAATTTCAAAAAGACGGTTAACATTGGCAATATTCTAGTTGTTGACGAGAGTATGGTACCCTTCAGAGGACGGCTGAAATTCCGTCAATACATCCCGAATAAATCGCACAAGTATGGATTTAAAATTTATAAATTGTGCTCTGTCAATGGATATAGAAACAATATTATCAT
Organism: Vesta saturnalis; assembly: GCA_036346205.1. Lineage (NCBI taxonomy): Eukaryota > Metazoa > Arthropoda > Insecta > Coleoptera > Lampyridae > Vesta > Vesta saturnalis. The sequence continues at coordinate 12,499 of JARFJB010000634.1, read as the reverse complement.
ATATACTGGAGCCAACACAAAGTGCCAGACCAAGGACATTCTGAGACCATTGTCCACGAGCTCCTGAAGTCAGTGAATGGAGATGGCTACTATTTGTTTGCGGACAGTTTCTACTCAGGATTGCCCTTAGCAAGATCACTATTCAACAAGAATATACTATACTGTGGAACTTTGCGCATAAACCGCAAGGTGTGCCAAACATATTCAAAGGACGCATGAATAAAGGAGAAATACTAAGTAAACAAGCTGACTGTGTCAAAATAATAAAATGGATGGACAAACGACCGGTCTTGATGGTGACAACAGATCCAGATGAAACCGGCTTGCTACAATCAACAGGAAGGTCGGATCGAAAAGGCGATGTTATCATGAAACCCAGATGCGTTCAATTATATAATGATGCAAAAAAAGGTGTAGATTACAGCGATCAAATGGGCTCATACTACACTGTATTGCGTAGAGGATGGAAATGGTACAGGAAAGTTATGTTTGAGTTGATTCTGGGAACACGTATTGTAAATTCCTGGCTCATAAACAACCAAGTCACCAATAAAAAAAAGTCTATAATAGAATATCGAAGAGTTCTCGCAAATGAATTGGTTGTTGCCAGCAACGTCGTTCCACAAGCAGGTCCATCTAAACCTAAAAAGACTGCTCACAAACTGGTGAAACCCACAGGACCAGGTAGAAAAAGACGCAAAATTTGCAAGGGGTGTTATAACCAACTGAGAAAAACTTATAGCAGCAAAGAAGCAAATAAAAAGGTGTCGAAAGTTATATCTTACTGTGCTGACTGTCCTGGGAACCCTGGCATGTGCCTCGCTTGCTTCAACGAAGAACACATGTAAATGTAAGAGTTAACTGGAAATAAATACTTTTTTAAATTATTTTTTATGAATAAAGTATATATCCCATTCACATGCGCAATTGATAGTAAGTTACTACAACCTCCATCAACAAAATAAAATACTCCGTTTGCTAATAAAACAAAACACAACTGAAATTTGGACAAAATAAGTAATGGTGCGTTATCGGTCCCCGGCGACCAATACCGCACGGGCAGAAACTCTAGTATCGGTCTCCGGGGACCGATAACGCACTGAATGAAAGTCAGTGGTTTCAGGATGCGCAGTGAACGTGTTAACGAAAGATTCGAAGTAGTTTTGCATGACACGTCAAACACGACCCTTATTTTTGATGTTAGGCTAGCTTCGTGGAATACGGCGTGATGAGGCAAAAATATTGCTGGTTTGAGTCCAAACAGTCGGTGTCTAATGACATGTGACCTAATCTTATGTATTCGGACATGAATTCTAAATATTGTTGTTTGAGAGTTGGATTTGTTTTGAACTTATTCTCTAGCGTGTGGAATCGTCGTTGGGCTATAGATTTAGAGAGACCTAATTGCGAAAGGTCTCGGAAAGGTAAATGAACAATAAAACGAGCAGATTCTGATTTTGTGGTAGTTTGTACAAAGAGATTTTCGCAATGACTATCTTCCAGCGAGAGTGTCTGCGATATGTTTTCATCACTGGGCAATTCATCCATAGTCCAAAATTTCTCAAGCTGTTGTTGCAACACTTCGTTGCTAAAATTACAAACTATCTGAGAGTGCGCTGCACTTTGCTCTGAAAATGACCCCGAAACAATCCAACCAAATTGTGTTTCGCGGTAGATTAGGTGAGAGTCGTGACTATCGATTTGACCACTAAGTAGACTTTGCCAAAATATGACTGCGCCAATGAGAATGTCTATTGGAGCACTAACGTTAAATGTTGGATCCGCTAATTGAATATTTAGATGCGAAATGTTAAAGTTTAAGTGAGGTAAATTATTCGATATATTGGGTAATATAAAACAAGTGATTTGTTTACGAAAGGATGAGTGCATTGATTTCAATGTAAAGGTCATTGATTCGTTGCAGTTTACAAGAGCCTGTCCTATGCCTGTTACGTAGGTTGAGCTAGGGTACTATTTATTCTGAGTTTTTGCTAAATGAACGACTACAAAAGTTGCTTTGAGACCCGCTATCAAGAAGAATTCTAGCATGTATGGGGTTATCAAATGCATTAAAGACTATGATTTATTAGAGCTGTTGATAAAAGAACGTTTGCCGGTACACTAAAGCAATTTGAGGTGGTAACGATACTACTGATTGCTGGATTTTGAGTTGCTACTGGTGTAGTGAGCTGCGTAACTGGACTGACATTAGCAGAGACGTTGGCGTCGGTTCTTGCGTCTATGTGTAGAAGAGTATGATGCTTTTAGAGCACTTTCTGCAAGAGGATGATCGGAAAAGCGAAAGTAATTTCGGGCACCGATGAATTAAGTGATCTTTAACATTACACATTGAACAGGAGACGTGCTCCGTTTGTTGAGAAACATACGAGCGGCTGTGAAACGAATTGAATCTACTATGACTTCTATTTGAATTTTCGATAACGTTGTTATTCATACGAGTGCTTTGAGTTTTACTTGAATTCATTTGTTCTAAAATTTGGCAACGTGAATTTAGGAATTCTAGTAACGACAAAATGTAGGAATTTCTCTACTGCAGCTTTGTTTTTCCCAATCACGTCTCGTGTTTATATCAACTTTTGAGCTTATAAGGTAAACTAAAATTGGATCCCATGAATCTGTAGAAATAGAAAGCGACTGCAAGTTGCGCAGTATTTTGTTCACAGTATCAACTAATGCACGCAATGAATCTTGATTCTCCTTACTTACTGACGATAAACTAAAAAGTTGTTTAATTTGACTAAGAACTGCTAAGCGTTTGTTATCATATCTGTCTAAGCATTTGCCATGCACGATCATAATTATCGTTTGTTATGTCTAATGATGAAACAAGATTATACGCTTCTTTTTAATGAATTTAACAAATAATGGAAGCGCTGGGTTTTTGTAAAGACGAATTATTTTCAACTAGCGAATGAAATGTTTCAATAAAACTTGAGTACTCTTGATAAGAGCCGCTGAATGTTGGTAATGCTATGACTGAGAGCTTAATGCCAGAAGGGCGAGGAGACGCGCGACATTCTGCAATTACCGACGAATTATTCGTTTGGATTTTACTTTCAACATAACTTTCAACTTGAGTAACTATAGCGTAATAAGAGTTTTCAAATGTATCTCTTTTAGTTTCATCTTCCCCGTTTTGCTCAGTTGCCAATTCAATCTCTAACTGAACATCTAAAAATTCTTGATACAAGGGTAAAGCCTTTGATAATCTTAATTTTAATTGTGAGAGGTAGTCCAACGAATCCGATTTTGTGCTAAAGAAATTAGATAATTTTGTTATATGACCTTTTAATAATGCACGTTTATTAATGAGAAGTTTCACATCAATTTGAGTCGCCATGTTTTTATTGCTAAATTAGTCTGTTTACGAATCCAGTTACGAAAGTAAAATATACTATTTAAACGAAAATGTTACTGCAAATGTATATTCAAACAATGTATCAGGTAGTTTTGTATTTTTACCTAGAAGGGATTACGTTGACCCTAAGTAGGTAAATTTCTAACGAATATTTTCAATATGTTGGCACTTTATACGTAAATTATTTTGTATAAATGTAATTAAATCGAAATCGAACTATTTGTGTATTCTACAGAAAAAATGTTTATTATTTTTTTACGCATGAGATAACACATTGCTAGTTAACTTGAAGCTTATTGCAATGAAAGCGAAATACGATACTAGGAAAATGTTCAAGTTATCTACGAAAGAACAAAGGAAGCGATTGCAGCACTTACCAGATACGTTTTTTTGTTTCTTCTTATACGCATACATCCGGTGGCGGAAGGACCATTCTGTTAGATTAATTACACTGATTAAACGACTATAAAGTTTCACCTATCTGCTATTGATTGTGTCCAGGACATCATATTCATAGTTAGCAATACAATGTATTTAGACTTCGACTTATTCAAAGATCTGTGTTGGTGAAAGGTATGTTATACTTTGTTTTTTTAAAGTACCTTTGGAAATAGCTTAAGAGGGATAAAGTGGCAATTATCAGGGTAGGTGGTCGGCCGAAAAGAATTTTAATAATAATAATAATAATAATATTTATTGTGACATGAGTAATAATTTTGTTAAAAAAAAACATATTACAATACATATAATACGTGAAAAAAAAAACAAACAATAAAATTACGAACGAACTAACATTCAATTGACCTAAATTGATGGAAAACTCATCAAATGAATAAAATGCATTAACAAAAAATTCTTGATTTTATTTTAAATCCCAACGGCAATTCTCTTATGCCAAGTGGTAATAAATTAAAAAATTGAGACTGATACCACAATTCTGAATTTCTTCAGCCCAATATTTAACTCTCAGATTATCTTTGTGCCTTTATTATGCTGATGGATATCAGATTGATGAATAGCCAGAGAAATTCCGTTTAAAAAACAGAGGCTTCGAGGATATAGGGCATGGAAAAGTTGTCTTTGCCAAAAAATTCGACAGTCAGCCCTATATTCAAGACCAGCAATGATTCTGATTGCCTTGCGCTGCAATCAAAACATTTCGGCACTGTGCACTTGAAAACCAATATTGCATAAAGTAGATACTTTGTATTAGCGCAAAGTATGTTTTAATTACTTCAAGGACAATTTTAATTTTAGTAAAAATAAATATTTATTTAATTTATTTGTTACTAAGTTAAATGATAATCAAAATTTAAACGCCAGTCTAACCACAAAAAAATAGTACTTTGGAGGAAGAATCTGTACTATTTTTTAATGATAGAGGCATAACTATCGTTTTGAATCATTGAGCATTAGTTGGTTAAAAACCCATTTTGACAATATCAATACCTTTCGCAACATTATTGTTAACAATTAAAATCAGGACCAGTTGAAAATAGCGTTGCATCATCAATAAATACAGTTAATGCTAGATAAGATACCTAATTTTTATATAAATTAAAAATAACAAGGGTCCCAATATAGAATGCGGTACTCCATGATGAACAGGTAGTTTATCAGAAAGGATATTGTTATTAACATTGATGTCTGTTTCTTAAAAAATGAGGAATTAACTCAGCACTGAGGCTGTTAAACTTGTAGAAAGATTTTAGTTTAGTTACCAAAATTTCAGAAATACAATCAAAACCTTTGAAAGATCTAAAAAGCAGCAATTTAAGTTTTTTCCCCAAAACTATCTAAAGAGGTACTGAAAAATTATTGTCAGAATTTTACATTTTCGGAAACCATATTGATGTTTGAAAAAAGATCATTACTTTCAAAATACTCAAATTTGTAAATAAAAACTTTTCAATTATTTACTGAATACTGGCAAAAAGATATCGGACGGAAATTATTGACATTATTTTGTCTTCACCTTTTTAAAAGTGGTAAGACTAATGCCACCTTGAGACTATCTGGAAAAATTCCAGTTTAATAATAATATTAACTAGTGTATTAGAGGTTTGATAAATTAAACCCGTTTGATTAATTTTATATTAAGACCAAATATATCTCTAGAATTATTGTTTCAAATGGCCTCTCAATTTGAATTTGAGATATTTAAATTAAAACCAGGCGCATTAAAAATGCTGACGTTACTAGGTTCTGGTCATTATTACCAGTAGATGAGCTCGCTGTTGTTCTTTGGACGCCTGTAAAAGAAGTGTTAAAGTCATTAGCCGATAAAATTGAAACCGAATTCGTTCACATTTCTATGTGAGTTAATTAAATAGCTTTAATAGAATTACCAAAAATAAAATTATCATTAGCTTTTTTTAAAACATCTCCTTCTTGTATTCAAAGCCAATTGTTTTTTAATATCTAATAAGTTCTGATAACGAAATTTTGTAAAAATCATTAACCATTTGAATTTTTCAATTTCGTAAGTTATGTAAACCATTTTACAGAAGAGTGATAATTAAGTGTTTTCATTTGAACAGTAGGAAACAGTCATATAAATCTGACAAACTATTTAACAAAATTGTGAAATGGTATTACAATCTACACTATTATCTGAAAACATATAATCCCAATCATAATTTGCGAATTTGCAAAAAACTTATTCATACCTAACATTGTTAACGGGCGAATACTTTGTTACGCAAGAATCCATTTGGGTGAGGTTATGTAATGTTCTTTCCTAAGTGGTCGGATAAACCTAAATTAACAGAATTTATGGTGTAATCATTTATGGAAAAATTAATAAAAATATTATCCAAACAGTTTTCATGCCTTGTTGGGTGAAAACAGTTTGAATTAAATTAGCATTTAAAAGATCCATAAAATCTGCGATTGTGTTAATACCAAAAAACTTAAATAAAAAATAACATTATACTGCACTAATCTATCGCAACATTTCCATTTGACAATAAAGGTTTAAAATTAAGGTGATCTATAAAATACAATAATTGTTGACATTTTTATGCAAAAATCTCAAATGAAGTTCAATAGATAATCATTAATATTTAATGGTTTAAAATTTCTAATTTAAAAAATTAAACACCCCATGGATAAAGTAGACCTACAGTAATAATTTTACAATCAATTCAAAGCCAAAAACTTCTGGGTCAAAACCAATGTTCACTAATACAAACGATGTCAGATTCTCATCCTGGAAATGCATCAAGTTCATTCATTTTATTCCTCAGACTTTGGATATTAATATAAAAAACCATTGCTAATATGAGATATAGAATTTATTTTTTGAGACTTCTAACGTTACTTGTTCACTATGTTTTTTAAAAAAAAATTTACACAATTTAGATAATCCAAATCTTTCCTAGATTCGAATATTGAACTGACACTCTAAAGATGAATAATAATATGTTTGATTGGTTTTTCAATATCCAAACATTTTGAGATATTAACATATTACAAATATTTTCTAACATAACATGCAAATGTGCTCTAATTACTGCTTTTATATTACAAAAGAATCCATATATTACAATTATACTTCAATTGATTTACGTTTTTGCTAATGCAGATGTACTTTTTTCACTGTTCAATGCTAGAAAAGTAGCAGTAGTCCGGGCGTCATTAATGTCGATATTATAATAATTAAACAATTTGGTAGCATTATTAGATCCACTTCAATTGAATTAATTATTATTCTGTTTACTTACATGTTTGTTTATTTTTTTTGATAACTTAATCAGATCTAAATTCACGTTTATCAGAAATTCAATGTTTGTTTTCCTTTTAGACTGCTAAACATGTTCCATTTTGACATATTAATATAGATATTTGATAAAAAATACATCTAAACTTCAATTTTTTACTGAATATTTTGATATTTTACATCAGTGGTTTGCATATAAGTATACACTATACATTGTTTACCAGTGCTTCAAAACATGGACTGATACCTACAAGTATTATAAATGTTTCAACTCTTTTATCAGAAATTGTAAAATATTACAAAAATATGTCTACTATTTAAAGATAACAAATAATTTTTACATTTACCTTTGCCATCGTTTATATCTTCGAGTTCTTGCTTTATTTGTTGTTTCATGACCATTTTTCTAAAAATTTTATTTCTATTCTATCAGTTCTTATAATACAGTTAAACATAAAAACATATCTATTTTTGTAACTTACAAAACTTTTGAAATTTATTAATCAAAATCACCCTATCTTGTTAATGTAAACGAATAACACGAATCCTGGATTTATCAGTGTAAATTTTGTTATGTTCTAGAATAAATATTTCGTATCTTATTTGTAAAATAATATTCATTTACAATTTTCCTATAAATAGACTATAAATATCTCTTTCAAACTTTGCATTAAATGATTATATTTTTAATTAACAAATTAATTTTAAAAGCAAAAATAAATAAATATGTTTTAATAAAATAATTTAACATTTTTATAACATAATAAAACAACAAAATATTTGAAAAAATCTTTAATTTTATTTTTTTTAAGTTACATGCATAGAAATTGTAGTATATTGTTAAATAATTGTTGAACTTATTTTTAAAAATTAAAAATATATGGTATAAATTTTAATATATATAAATTTATATATATATATATATATATATATATATATATATATATATTTTTAAATAAAATTTGAAAAATATAATCATAAATAAAAAGTAAGAAATCCATAAAGTAACCTGAACTGAAAACACGGAAACTGCGTTATAACAAATACTTTTCTGAAATTAATAGATAGTGTCCTATTTTTAAATTTTATTACATTTTTAAAGCATGTTTATATATATATATATATATATATATATATATATATATATATATATATATATATATACATAAAAAATTTTTATCTTAAAAATAAAATCTTTAAAGTTAAATTTATGATATAAAAACAACCTTTTTTTTAACGAGTTATCACATTATCATAAAAAATAAGAAACTATTTTGGTCCAAAAATGTAAACGACACTATTTCTTAAAATATGTAAAATTTGAAAAATTAATCATAAATAAAAAAGAAAAATAAAGTAAGCCAACAAAACTGAAAATGCAAACCGTATAAATAAATTTTTTTTTCCTGTTTTTAAATTTTTTATTTTTTATATTTTAATATATATATATATATATATAATTATATATATATTATATATATATATATATATATATATATATATATATATATATATATATATTTATTTTTGTTCTAGCATGATATCTAAGTGTAATTATTTTTCTTGTTTTGATTTTCTGATTTTACCTTTACTCTTATTTTTAATCGTTTGACATAATATAACGACCACGATATATATACGTAAAGCATTTTGTGCTAAATATCGAAAATTCTCTGGCCATTGCTCATTTTCTTTTAACTGGTTTTAGATATTCGGTGACTTTAACTTTATGATTGAAGACTTTTAAAATTTAAAAAATTTCGAGTTGTTTCTCCTTGATGTGTAGTATCAGTCATTTTAATAAAGTTATCTAAAACTTATAAAAAAAAATTTATATATATATATATATATATATATATATATATATATATATATATATATATATACATAAATTTAAAAAAAAATTTTTAAAGCAAATTTATGATATAAAAACAATTTTTAACGAATGCCATTCTCAAAGAAATAAAACTATTGGTGTCCTGCAAAAGTGTAGCATAGGACACTATTTCTTAAATAAAATTTGAAAAATCTAATCATAAATAAAAAAAGAAATCCATAAAGTAACCAGCGACGAAAACCGAAAAAAACTGAGTTATAAGCAAATACTTTCTAAATTAATAGATAGTGTCCTGGCATTTTAAATTTTATTATTTTTTAAAGCATTCGAAAAATATATATATATATATATATATATATATATATATATATATATATATATACACGGTCTATTAATTGTATCTTAAAAATAAAATCTTTAACGTTAAATTTATGATATAAAACATAACCTTGTTTAATTTCGTCCATGAATATGAAAAACCAGTTTTGAAAGTTAAATTTACGTTTAATTTGTTGATTTTGTCAACCAAATACTTTACCATCAAAATTAAAATTTTTTCATTAATATTGGTGGTAAAACATATGTGTACCCAAATTTGTTTGGTACAACTTGAAATGAAAATCATAGAAACAAAAAATTTATTTATCAATGCTTTGAAACTGACTATCTTGGCGACATTTACTAAAGTGTGTTTGAGGCATGATGTTAGGTCATCCACATAAACGTTTTAAGGATTTTCTGGTTTTTCTGGAAAAATATTTTTGAGGACAAAAGCATATATCGATGTGATATAGTTCTTGCAATGGTTTTTTCCATTACTTTCTGACCAGTAATGTTTCAAACCGGGTACTTATTAAGACAATCATGCATCCCAATAATTTTGTATTTCTCCCATCAGTTTTCTTTTCATTTCTTTTTGGTTCTATTTAGAATATCAATTCCTGATTTGTACATCCACTTTGAAGAATAATGAATAAATATTTTATGAAAACCTTCATTAGTCAATTTTTATTTATATCTTTTAAACAGGATCTCTCAGGAATACTTTTTTAAGTGAATAAGCAGCTCAATAAGTCTATAAGCCGATTTGCATTTGTTTGAATTTGCATTTCCTGGTCATTCTGACTCACCTTTTGAATTAAAATCATTCAATGTAAAATACTTGTGGTGATGGATTAATAATCTGATTTGAATCACTTGTAACGGTATAAACGGGTGGTAGAACGGGATTACAGATAAATTGGCCTTTTGCCCCACTAGCCAGCGTATGGGTGTAGGTCAGATGTTAAAAAATTTTGCACATCCAGAATGTAAATCGTACGTAAGTCAAAATAGGGTTGAAGACAAAATCATTTGGGCGCCAGAATGTTTGGTAGTCAAAATAATTGTCGTGCCAAAATTACGAGTACATAGCGTGTCTAAACATACAAAAACAACGCTTTATCCGTAATCAATTCCAGGTGTGCTGGACAGCAACTCACAAAACCCAAAATCGGGCTTCAAAAAACACTACGCTTGTCAAATAAAAGCGGATAAACACTCAATAAATTTACGTTACTACACCTCAGTGTAAATAATTAGGCATTAAATAATAATCAAAACAAAACAAAAAATCTATAAAATGAACTCTAAATGAATTAATACTCAAAAAAATCAAATAAAAACTAAATATTAAAAAGCTATTACTCAATAAAACAAAAAACTAACTTCGTTACGTTAAAACTAAAAACGCCGGTAATTTGAATTTGCAAAAAACTTTATTAACACAAAAGGGTTTCCATAGAAAAAACACATTTATAAAACCTAACAAACTATAATAAAATAATAAAAAAATAAATATAAAAAAATGTAAACATACGATAATGGTATAAACAAAAAAATAAATGCTTAAAAGGCGACAGGATGTCTGATCAGAATACTGCTTTTACGCCAGTCTAAATTTTAACCTATATTTATAATTCGTGGATAATATACCCCACAATAGGGTCAATTGCCCTTTAATACCAAAATAAAAAAAGTGTGAAGGCGGAGCGTCAAAACTATAATTAATTACGCTAAACAAATTAAACAACAATTATTTAACAAAAAAAAACCCCTTTCAAACCTTGAAACACAAAAAAATAATTCGAAACAAAAATAAAAATCTTGAAATTTCAATAAAAAAACAATATTATTTTACCTTAAGGTCTAGAATTACACCTCTTCTGTGTTACAATATTGTAAGATAACCAGGTGGTCAGTTACGGCTATGACGGAAATGAAATCTTCCTGTCTGGCAAAATGATGATAAATGTTGACTATTGTTCTATGATACACAAACAATCTTGATAAACTCGTTAAAATGTTACTGCATAAATTTAAACAAAAAATAAAATTTGAGCGTTCACAATTATTGATAACTTTTAGCTTTAATTGGTTTTATTTCCACTAATAATCCAAAATGTTAATAACTTTTTAATTAAATATAATTTTAATATATTGCGAAAGTTTTTTATCTTTAAATAAATTTGTACGGTAAATAAGAGGCACTAAGAACGATGATTTTAAAATCCGCAAAGCGATATAAACCAAAGAGGTCACTGAAGCATATACAACACGACGATGTCCTCTAGGTAACTTTACGTAAAACCGAAATCGGCAAGGTATAATTTTTGATGAACAATTTTAATAAATCCCTTTACAGGTAATTTCAGGAGTAGCTAAACTATTACACAAAAAAACGTTCGTTAAACACCACAAGGTCCAAAATATCAACGTTCTAAACCCCTTAAAGCGTAACAATAAACGGCAACGTATACTACTAAAACGACTTTTGAATCCCAAAATTATTAAAAATTCCATCTTTGAATTTTGAATCCACTACTCATAAAAATCTTATCTAATTTAATTCCACCAAAAAAACGGAAGGGAAAAAATCCCCCAAAATTCGTTTTCGTCCGTAAGGACTTGGTTTTAAAACTCAAACGTCAGCAAAGTATTTACAGCCTCTCTATGTTTACCTTAAAGTACGAACAATAAGGCCCATGAATCTCTATGGCTCAAAACCAATATTCACTATTACACTGAACAACTATACTTAAGCGTCTTTATGTCGCTAACAAATAACAGATAATTACACTATTTATTTAATACTTAATTTTCTATTATATTTTGGAAAACAAACGAAATAACCTTAATTAAACTTTATACAATTTATACAAAAAACGTTAATCAAACTTCAAAACGGAAATAATAAGGAAAAAAATAAATTTCAAAATTTCACAAACAAAGAATCTAAAGCTGCCATACACCTCCATCCCAAAGGTCGTTACACGTTAAACCAATTCATCTATAAAACTAAACTTGACAAAAAAAAAAATGTGTATACGGAATCTAACTAAGTCATAAACTAAAACAAAATTAATACGTATACAGGGTGTTCAAAATACCCTGACACATTTGTACATCTTATTGGGGCTAGTTATCCGGGATCCAGAACTAAATTCTTCTTAACTAAATATGACATTTCATCAAAAGTTTTCTAATTTTCTAGACAAACCTTTTTCATTTTGATTAAAATTAA
>JARFJB010000633.1:0-37245 GCA_036346205.1 Vesta saturnalis | reverse complement strand
CAATATATACAGACAACTCATCGAAAAAGTTCACAAAGCTGGGTGAGGGAAAACATGGACCCGATATAGAGATACGAACGCGAATAGAAATGACGAGAACAATATTTACTAAAATGAACTAACTCTTAACGAACCAAAGTTTAAATCCCGCCGTGCGAGTTAAGTAAATAAATAAAAAGAGAAAAACCGCATACCTAGGACACATATAGGAACAATAAATATCAACTGCTCCAACTCCTCATGAAAGAAAAAATTGAAGGCAAAAGAGGCAAAGGAAGAAGAAAGTGCTCTTGGTTAAAGAATATTAGGGACTGTACTGGGATGGGAACTTATTCTCTAATCACCACATCGAAGTTTAAAGAAGAATTTGCCAAAGTTGTTGCCAAACTTCAATAGTGAAGACGGCACCTTAAGAAGAAGAAGATTAAGAGAATTAAATTTGTTAGGTATATATATTTCTTATTTTAGAGGGCAAATGTATAGTAGGGCTAGCACAACGTCTAATCAGCTTGCTGGATTGAAAACTAGAATTTAAAAAATTGTACCAGAAGCAAAGTAGATTCATTGCTGCGCTCATAATTATAATTTGGTTCGTGTGGATTCCATAACCACATACACAACGAAGTTTTTTTTTGTGTATTAGACCAAATTTACGTTTATATTTCAGAGAGTTTTGCACGGTTAAAATTGTTTGAAAAAATTTAGGCTGAGCACAATACAAATGAACTAAGAACTTTAACAAAAGTATCTACACGATGGGCTAGTCCCAACATGCAGTTGATTCTATAACTTAGAATATTTCGTTGATACATGAAACTTTAAAAAATCATTAGGGGAGAAATAAAAAACGTAAATGCTAAACAAATAGCAGAAGCTTATGGAATCTTAAATTACATAGAGACGTTTGAATTTAATTTTTTTGATGTTTTTGAAGAGAGGTTTTTATCAAAAGTTTATATTTTATCAAATTATTTGCATAAAAGTGATGTGAATATTCCTTTAGCTGCAAACTTTATAGAGGCAGCAGAAAAAGATCTAAATGGTATGCAAAATAAAGATACATTTTATAATTTTGAATCTATAGCCAAAGATCTTTTATCCAAATGTGGTACAAATACCGCCTTTAACAATTCACGAATAAACGCTGTTGAGCATGTGTCCTAGATAAAATTCTGAAATTAATTCCTTTTTGTTATATTAGATAAAATTATATCCATGGCGCCTAGGTTTTTTTAAAAATAAATAAATACTTAAAAGTTATTATTAATTTTATTAAATACACAAATAAAAAGTTTACCTCAGGTAAGATTTGAACCTACATACATAAAGACAAAATTTACATCGATTGGGGCTTGTATCTTGATAGCACAGTTGGTTAGCGCCGTACTCCAGCAAAGTACAGGTTGTAGGTTCAAATCCTACTCGAGGCAAACCTTTTATTTATGTTATTATCAGATTTTGTTATGAACGAGTAAGTTCAAAAGTAAATATGTATTTAATAAAATTGCTAATAACTTTTTATTTATTTATTTAATAAAATTAGTAATAATTTTTAATTACATATTTACTTTTGAACTTATTCGTTCGTGACAAAACGTAATAATAAACTTACTTGTTTAACAAGTGAAGCCATTTTGAATTCCACAGAAGAGGAACATTTTAATTGTGTGTTAGCTTTATCAACATTTTAGGAAAATGTATTATAGATACACATTATAGATGAATATAAAATTTATCTGTAAAAAAAACAACACACACACACACACACACACACACACAACACACACACACACACACACACACACACACACACACACACACACACACACACACACACACACACACACACACACACACACACACACACACACACACACACACACACACACACACACACACACACACACACACACACACACACACACACACACACACACACACACACACACACACACACACACACACACACACACACACACACACACACACACACACACACACACACACACACACACACACACACACACACACAACACACTTTTAGTGAAAATAGTATAATTTATGACAAAATACCAGAAATGAAATTAAAAAATTGCAAAACTTAAGTTTACAAAAGTGGCAAAATCTATGGAATATTACAAAAAGGTTCAGAAACTAAGTTGTTTTTCCATCAATATATGAAAGATTAAAATTAAAATTTCGAATAAATCCAACACAAACAATGATATTTACAGGACACTAAATTAAGAAATTACCTACATAAATACAAAATACTTGATAATCCCAAATGTGTTTGTGATAATCAATCGGAACAATCAATTGATCATTTAATATATGACTGTAAATTGTTAAATAAATCAAGGAAGAACTTAAAATATAAAATTCTTTTAAAAGGAGATGTCTGGCCAACAAATAGAAATTTATTAATAAGTAAATATTTCAATTATTTCTAATATTTATAAATAATATTAATTTTGAAGAATTATAAATTATGTTTTCGTAGGTCTTATTATTTAAAATATGTATTATTCTAAACAATTATTAATAGTTATATAAGAATTTGTATAAGATACAACTTGAGATATTATTTGTTAATTAATTAATTCTAAGATGCATGTAGTATTACAACTATGTACTGTAATGGAGCATGCTGAAAATAAAGATTATTAAATTAAAAAAAAAAACGCACGCACGCACACACGCACACACGACGCACACATCAAACGCAACGCAACAAAAAAAACACCACGCACGCAACGCACCACGCACCAACGCAAAAACACGACACGCAACACCACAAACAAAAAAGCACGCAGAGACGCACACACCACACACACACACACACACACACACACACACACACACACACACACACACACACACACACACACACACACACACACACACACACACAACACATATATATATATATAGGGTGAGTCAGTTTTTGTAGACAAATTTTAACAGGAGATAGAACACATGTTTCTAAAAGAAAAGTTCCTATAAACATATGTCGTAGAAGGCTTCGTTTCGAGATACAGGGTGTTGAATATAATTTTTTTCTCAAATTTTCATTATAACTCATAAACGAATGCTTAGATTTTTTCATGTTGGGGGATAATGTCTATTAATTAAGGGCATAAAACAAGCGATAAGAATGTTCACAAACTTGCACAGTGGCGGAGTGGAGGGTGCTCAACCCTTTCATAAACAGAACTTCTACGCCAATGACTATTTTTAAAAACTGTTATTTTCATTATCTACATACAGTTTAACAAAATAATGTACCTTCTTCTGTTTCGAAATTCCTGTGCGTTTCCGAGTTATTTTGATTTTTAGTGTTTGATGTGGTACTAAGTTAAGTAATGTGCTTTATGTGAATAATTGAATATAAAGTTTTTAATAAAAAAGATATAATAAAACATTTAGAGCCATTTTAGTACCTAACGATCGTTTCTTTAAAATTTCAAATACATTTTCATTTATAAATAGGTAGGTTATCGGTTTTTTTTTAGTATCCATTGTTATTATCCTCGTATAAAAAGAAATGCATAATTATTATTGTTATGCGGTCAATACTTTCTGTATAATTATTTGTATGTCAATTTCGCCATAAACATGTATGTAGTTTTTAAGTGAGATTCTAATAAGTTATAGACCGCTGCTCACTTGCTCTCATTAAAGAGCCGCCACTGTATCAAGCCATACTCAAATACAAGACTTTTGTAAATTGAAACCTGTTTAGTACACTAATTTTAACAATCCTTATTTATTATTGTAACAATACTTAATTAATAATTGTGAAACAATAACACTAGTATAATAAAATTAGACACTTTGTTCAAAATGTAAACCGTTCTTTTCAATACACATTTCACAGCGACGTACAATAGAACGTCTTAAGTTAACTAAATGATGCACCCTTATTTCATTGCAACAAAATATGATACCCCTTGGAAAACAGGTAAGTATTAAATTTTATATTTTGAAACGACAGTTTGACTTTTTACAAACACTTGCTTCATCTTGAATAATTTCACTGTTATTAATTATTGTTTTTAAGTTCAAAAAGTTATTTAATTTGATTTGACAGCTTTTAATTAGTGTAACATGCCGTTTACATTTACAAATAGCGAACAAGCCGACATTCATTTTATTTATGGGTTCGCAAATGGGAATTCGAGGTACGCAGCTAGGGAGTATCGAGAAGATTTCCAAATAGACGACAACCTCATCATTCCGTTTTTGTGAGTATCCATCGTCGATTTGTTAACCAGGGTTTGAAAAATGTAGATGGGGGCCGACAGAACAACTGTGGACGAGATAGAATTGGAGAGGGTATATTGCGTGAATTTAATAGGAACCCCACGACAAGTACTCGACGTACTGCTGTTGCTCTTGGTATTTCCCAAAGTAAAGTTTCCCGGGTTTTAAAACGGGATCACAGACGCCCATATCATTTTCAACCTGTTCATGGTTTATGTCCAGGTGACGCCGAACGAAGACTTAATTATTGTAGGTGGGTTCTTAACTCCAAAATAATAGAGATTTCTAATCCAACATACTGTGGACTGATGAATCCTGTTTTACTCGTCGTGGTATCGTAAACTTTCACAATCTGCATATATGGGCACATGAAAACCCACATGCCATTCGACCAAGAAGTTTTCAGCATAAATTTAGTACAAACGTCTGGATTGGAATTTACGGCAACCACGTGTTTGGACCTTATTTCTTGCCACATTCAGAAAATTTTCTACAATTTTTAGAAGAAGAACATGTTAATATGTGGGAAGACATTCCTTTGAATTTAAGAGGACATTCTTGATTTCAGCTTGATGGATGTCCGGCCCATTATGGCAGAAATGTAAGAAATTGGCTAAACAATAACTACCCGGGGAGGTGGATAGGTCGTGGAAGTCCAGTGGCGTGGCCTCCTAGATCCCCCGATTTAACGCCACTTGACTTTTTTGTATGGGGATTCATGAATGAAAAAGTGTATACCACTCCCGTTAATACACTTGAAGAACTTCACAATCGCATCAGAGATGCTTGCAATGAAATAAGGGTGCTGTAACGGGTTTTCGGTGGTGACAAGTGAAGCTTGCCCTCAACGAAATCCAGCACAAAATTAAGACTCGTTTGGAAATATTTTTATTAATTGTACTTATAAGTTACGGTAGTTTTTATTATTGCAAAGTCAACTCCTGGACGGTAAACGGATAAGTTCTTCGTCACAGGGTTGAAGCGGATTAAACGGATTCGGGCGCCACCCAAAGATTATCTACTGTCCAGGCGGTCTTTGGGTCCACTTGAACTTGGCGGTTTCAAAGCTACCTCAGGTTACCCAGTGGAGGATAAATTCAGGGTTGTATCCTCACGGTCGAAGATGTACCTAAAACTTAATTAATACGGTAGGAAGGCGGATACGGTGGACAAAGGTCACAGGTCCCCTCGACAAACAAAATTCCTTCACCAATGATTAATGAAAATGAATGGTTTTTAATAAATGCTAACTCCGTGAATTTATTTAAATTCAACTAATTACAGGTTAGCCCTTATTAAGTTTAATTTAATTAATCAGTTATCAAACTATTCTTTACCTCATCGATTTACAAAAATACAGCAATTTTCCGCTACGTACGTAATAACAATATGTAGGAAAAGATGAGATTTTGTGAAAGCACTAACCTATATAGACTATGACATTTGAAAGTGGGGAACGGTTGGAAATTCCATAATTTCAACGATGAGGCGACAGCGCAACAATTTGTTTTAATTAATATTAAATCAATCAATGATCTAATATTTATTTTAACGTACTAAAACTATTGTCTGTAAAATAACAAAGCGATTGATATAAAATTCGGTCAATTTCTATTAATAAAAATACTTATTCTATCTAACGGTTTAATTAATAATTAGTAATACTTCTATCAATTCAAAATTACTCAATTCCAGAAGCTGATTACTATTCGACACATCTGTCGGTGTTCGCATTATTTAAAATACATAAAATTTTATACAATGGTAAATGATTACATTCCTTTTATTGTACTTGAAATTTATAGAAAGTATTTGAGATTTAACTTTACTCATTTATATCAAAACTATTATTTAACAATGCAATTTTTACTAAGTTAATTAATTTATGAGGACGGTGTTAATTATTACTTGTTTAATTATTATTAACGGTTGTTTATAGTACTTCATAAGTTTTAATTTTGAAAGAAAGAAAAATTTCTATTTACAATTAACGGCTATCTTTACATTTTCTTGTTATCAATATTCAACGGTTCCTAATTAATTATTTTACGGACTTAATTATTGTTTGATATTACTGAAGTAAAACGAAAAAAAACTAATCTTCACAGTGCATCATTTAATTATCTTAAGACGTTCGATTGTACGTCGCTGTGAAATGTGTATTGAAAAGGACGGTTTACATTTTGAACAAAGTGTCTAATTTTAATATACTAGTGTTATTGTTATTTATTTATAAATCATTATTGCTAAGAATTCTTATTAATTTCACGATTATTAATTAAGTATTGTTACAATAATAAATAAGGATTGTTAAAATTAGTGTACTAAACAGATTTCAATTTACAAAAGTCTTGTATTTGAGTATGGCTTGATACAGTGGCGGCTCTTTAATGAGAGCAAGTGAGCAGCGTCTATAACTTATTAGAATCTCACTTAAAACTACATACATGTTTATGGCGAAATTGATACATACATAATTATACAGAAAGTATTGACCGCATAACAATAATAATTATGCATTTCTTTTATGCGAGGATAATAACAATGGATACTAAAAAACCGATAACCTACCTATTTATAAATGAAAATGTATTTGAAATTTTAAAGAAACGATCGTTAGGTACTAAAATGGCTCTAAATGTTTTATTATATCTTTTTATTAAAAACTTTATATTCAATTATTCACATAAAGCACATTACTTAACTTAGTACCACATCAAACTCTAAAATCAAAATAACTCGGAAACGCAGAATTTCGAAACAGAAGAAGGTACATTATTTTGTTAAACTGTATGTAGATAATGAAAATAACAGTTTTTTTAAAATAGTCATTGGCGTAGAAGTTCTGTTTATGAAAGGGTTGAGCACCCTCCACTCCGCCACTGTGCAAGTTTGTGAACATTCTTATCGCTTGTTTTATGCCCCTTAATTAATAGACATTATCCCCAACATGAAAAAAATCTAAGCATTCGTTTATGAGTTATATATATATATATATATATATATATATATATATATATATATATATATATTTTTTCCCAAGCACTTGACTACCTTTAGATTCGAACTTAGTAGCTCTCACTTACTAGTCTGACACCTTTACCTCTGAGCCACTGAGTAATCCATATATATGTATATATATATATATATATATATATATATATATATATATATATATATATATATATATATATATATATATATATATACATACATACAGGGTTTTCCACGGTAGGCGTTCGTTAGAAGTTTACGTGGTTAGAAACAATTTCGAAATCTGAATTTTTGGACTGAAGGTTATTTAAGATTCTCTTTCATTCTAAAATATTTTCAAGGTCATATTACTTCGGTTATACCGGAAGTCGCCACTAACTTCCTTATTTTAAATGGAACACCCTGTATATTATTTTATTTTTGGATTCTTGACAAAATTTTAGGATAAGTCTTATAAGGGTTTCCTATACCTTTTTCAACTGTTTCTTAGATATCTTGATTTTTCAAAATTTTGAAAGATGTAATCCTATTTTCAACACTGCTTGTCTTACTTATTTTTGACTGATGGAAAGTGCTTCTGGAGTAGACAGAAGCATAAGAACTATACTTTTGAAATACTCATTGACAATTGATTTATTGCATACATGGTGTTCAAAATTTGATGAACTATTAAACAATTTGCAAAGTTGAAAAACTTTGTTACTTAGTAACAATTAAAAATTCCTATTGATAAACCTGTCAAAAAAATACCCTCCGAAAATGTGTATGCATCATGAGTTTTAAAAGCGTTTTTCTCGGAAAGGGTTACTCCTAGCGACATCACTAAGATATACCTTTTTTAAGAAGAAAAGATAGGAGAATCGATTTTTCTAGTCCAAAATGGCATACAGTGTAGCAAAAAAATTGCTACGATTTAAAGGTCGAAATCGTTCGTGCCTCTAGAAACGACAACCAAATGGACCACAAATTTGAATTTGTCATCCCAAAAATCCGTATACGAAATTTCATGAAACTATTTCGAAACAGTCGAAAGATATTGAAGGAAACGCGATTTTTTTTTTCAACTTTGACACCCTGTATCTCGGAAACGAAGCATTTCCGGACACATGTATATATGAACTTTTTTGCTTAGAATGATGAGTTCTAGCACGCCTTTAATTTTGGCGGATTAGATAAGATTCACCCTGTATAATACATAACAACCAAATCAATTTTCTACCGTCTTACGGCAAAATAGCTCCTTAGGCTAATCTACCGACGTACGGCAAGATAGCCACTTCTGAAAATATATCTTTGTTATTTAACAACCACATTCACATATGTTATTATATGGCGACAATCAACAACGACGTATTGTGGAACCGACGATCACTTGTTCGTCATTCGAACTTAACAGGATTTCTTGGAAATGTCTTACGAAGTTGATATAAAACTTGTTAAACTCGAACCTAAAGTGGAAGAAGGAATAGATTTACTTCCAAACCAACATTTTATGGTAAACAGTGATCTAATAAAAGGTGAAATTGATTACGTTTTAAGTAGTACAAAGTTTAACGCTATTTTTACAGATGATGTGAATATCAAGAAAGAAGACACCTCTTCTCTAATAAAAGATGTGAGCTCGAGGGAACGGATCATATAAAAGAAAACAGCGCCAAACACATCACAAACATACAGTGTGAACATAATCAATTTAATAGTTCAATAACAATGCATGAAAATTTAAAACAGGGGGTTTTAAAATATAGTTCAAATGTTAAATATAAATGTGACCAATGCCAGTATGTAGCAAAATGGAAATTGGGTTTGAAAAGACATCTTTTAAAACACATTTCCAGTTCAATATAAATGCAATGAATGTGATTATGCAACAAATCGCAAAGGTCATTTAATAATTCATCTTAAAAAACACTCTTTAAGTTATGAATTCAAATGTCACCAATGTGATTATGCAATACATCGCAAAGATTGTTTTAATGTTCATCTTAAAAAACACTCTTTAAGTAATGAGTTCAAATGTGACCAATGTGACTATGCAACAAATCATAAAAGTAATTTTAAAATTCATCTTAAAAAACACTCTTCAAGTAATGAGTTCGAATGTGACCAATGTGATTATGCAACACATCGAATAGATACTTTAAAAAGTCATCTTAAAAAACACTCTTCAAGTAATGAATTTAAATGTGGCCAATGTGATTATGCTACAAATCACAAACGTTATTTAACATTTCATTTTAAAAAACACTCTTCAAGTTATGAATTCAAATGTGACCAATGTGATTATACAACATATCGCAAATATTGTTTTAATATTCATCTAAAAAAACACTCTTCAAGTAATGAATTCAAATGTGACCAATGTGATTATGCAACAAATCACAAAAGTAATTTTAAAATTCATCTTAAAAAACACTCTTCAAGTTATGAATTCAAATGTGACCAATGTGATTATACAACATATCGCAAATATTGTTTTAATATTCATCTTAAAAGACACTCTTCAAGTAAGGAATTCAAATGTGATCATTGTGATTATGCAACAAATCACAAAAGTAATTTTAAAATTCATCTTAAAAATCACTTCAAGTAATGAGTTCATGTGACCAATGTGATTATTCAATGCATCAAATAGATACTTTTAAAAGTCATCTTAAAAAACATTCTTCAACTAATGAATTCAAATGCGATTATGCTATAAATCACAAACGTAATTTAACATTTCATCTTAAAAAAACACTCTTCAAGTTATGAATTCAAATGTGACCAATGTGATTATACAGCATATCGCAAATATTGTTTCAATATTCATCTTAAAAACATTCTTCAAGTAATGAATTCAAATGTGACCAATGTGATTATGCAACAAATCACAAAAGTAATTTTAAAATTCATCTTAAAAAACACTCTTAAGTTATGAATTCAAATGCGACCAATGTGATTATACAACACATCGCAAAGATACTTTTAAAAATTCGTTTTAAAAACCAAATCCCAAATAACTTTGGCTTTGTTGTAATTGAGCTCAGCAGCTCACACATGTAGAAAAAATTTGATTTCCAATCCCCTGTACTTTACTGTATAATTTGTGAACAGCACCATTTTAATTTTTTACCATCCTTTGTCATAACTGTCATTGTCTTATCCATTACTTGAAGTTCTCATCCAAATTTGGTTTTAGCGCACAACATTAAGAATACCATTATGCAATTGTCAAGGCAAAATATACTTATAGTAGTAAACAATAATTTATTTGTTGGTGATACTAATTTATTATTTTTTCATAAATTATTTGTGAACATTAGTATCTTATCATTTGTAAACTTATTTACCTATAGATAAGTATTTTAATTATGTACAATAATAGTGAAAGTTTACATTTTTGTATTGTTGGTATAGTGTTTATGATATTGTTAAAAATGCCTAGTTGGTGTGAAAATTCTGCTGTTTATAGGAAACTTGATTTTATTTGTATAGATAACTATAAATTTAATGTAATGTGAGTTATGGAAAACATTTGGATCTTTGTAAATTAACAGTAGTTTTATGATATCCTCGTCAGACCCAGGTGCCAGATTACAACATAATTATCGAAAAAAGTGAACAGTGGCATTTATTTGAACTTCTTAAACTCAGAATTATAACGATTTTGTTTCTCTTGCCCCTTGCAACCCTTATATAGTTTGTACACATATGTGTACATTGAATCTGATTTACTTACTTTGTTGGAATAGTCCCAATGTACACATATGTGTACAAATTAAAAATCGTACTCGTTAACAAATCTTTTGTTGACAAATAATGAAGCAAATTAACACATTATTGGTAAACAATAAAAAAAATATCATAATACTGATAAATAATACAGAAAAAGAGTATAACTTTACATTGATCGATCACTAACTGTGAAATTCAATGAAACATTGACGTTCCTTCACTACACACAAAAAATTTTACAGGTGGTACATTGGATCCTAGTGCGTTTATTGCACCCAGGGTTTCTACATCTTTGGACATCTTTGATGTCAATAGGCTTTGGGCAGGTGTAAGGCTTTTGATTTTGCTACCTCTTTGGGTAGCAATGGAACATTTCCTGGTCGTCCAACAGACTTCCTTTGTTCTGCTCTTCCTTGTAATTCATCATCTTCTGAATCTGATGCAGTTTCAACTGAAGTAATAACACCTTTTACTAAACATTCGGCAATTCTTGTCTTGAATTCAACCAAGTCCAAAATATTCTTTTTCTGAGCACCTAATTCTTTACAATCTAATCTGTATTGAAGCTAACAGTTCACCGCTGCACAGTCTATAAAATGCTCAAAAACCTTCACTGGCCATTTTTTGGTCTTATGGTAACTTCTGTATGCTGCAATCATCCTATTTGCTAAATCTACCCCACCCATGTTTACATTGTAATGTCTTACTACTGCTGGCTGAGGAATCTCAATGTATTTTGTTCAGGTCTGGAATATCTTTTGCACTGAGCAACTGGTTCTACGTGTGACTTGTAGATGCCATCGTAACAGATCTGTTATCCATCCATTTAATAAGTGTAATTTTTTATCCTCTCTGACTTTCGATCTGATGGTTCCTCTTCCCAACTTTTTCATTTGACAATCATTTGGAAAGCCAACGTTTGGGAACCTGTTTTGCATTGTAGTTCCCGTACCAGACAAAATGGAGGAAATTTCTTAATTTAAAATAACGATTTCTGGTTATTGCGTTAGCTATTAACGGCACTTTGAAAGATCTGGACTAATACATTCTAATTCTGGGAAAACCGAGAGTACTCATTAACAATGTTACCCCTACAAATGATTGTATCTTTACATAACTTACCCCTAACAGTTTATTACATGTTTGCTGAAAATGAATGTTTGTGTTTTCAGCAACTAATTTAAAAAACTTTTCATTGTAGTACTGGTGAAAATAATCGATTGGTGCAAAATGTTCCTTTTCATGAGAATTTCTTGGTTGAATAAATTGTGGAAAATCTTTTCAATGTCACAGTTTTGTTATATGTCATACCAGCCCATAACATCTATGTTCTTTTAGTATTTCTTGTTGCACCTTTTTGTTAATTTCCTTTTTCTAGTAATAAGTTGAGGACCAGCTAATTCTGTTAGATTCATCATCAGATGATAGCTCATCACCATGTGGCACCTAGTTTGGCACAATTCGAATAACATTACGCCATTATCTTTAGATTTTCGGTTTGCTTTTGGAATAGACGAAGAACTGTTTATTTTATTATTTTACTGGAGTCACTAGGTCAATTTCGACTTGTTCGAGATATTTTCAACAATTTTTTTCATCATCGCCGGTGTCAGAACTACCGTTTGAAATATCTTCAAAAGTTTTCTGGGGAATACTCTTCGTCATCATCAGTTTCCAAAAAATCGCTATGTTCTAGAATTTCGCCAGTTCTTCATCAGTTGGAGATTTCTTGCAACCTTTGAAAAAATCACCACAGTGTTTAACCACCTTCGGTTCACATTTGTATAAAAATAAAATTTGATTCTATCTGAAACCTTCAGATAAGATGAATGATTTTAAATTTTAAACACATCTGAAGATGCTTTAGAGTCATAATAAAGCAAAAGTTAATGTAAAAAACTAAAAGTTTTTAATAATTTAATTACTGGCCGAAAAACCACCAATCAAAAATAAAATAAAATTGTTTCAGACCCAATGTCCACAAGTGTTACAAATAACTTTAAACACTATTTTCAAGAGTATGAATAAACACATGACAAAACTACATGTACAACCATAAAAACGTAAGCTTTAAAAATACTTTGAGAATTATAGTTACGGCCGATTACTTGTTTATAGAAACATAATTTATGCTTACAGCGTTTACCACGTGGTCCCTTTGATTTAGCTCCGTTTGTCGTATCGATCACTGTTACACATCCACACAACTCAACTTCTCTCAAGCAACTGTTGCATTCTGATGATAAGAGATATTAGAATAGCCAAATTGACAACAAAGAACATTGTTAATTAGCGCGGTAAAATATGAAAACGAGAAAAATATTTTGACCATATATGTGTACGGTGGGTCTGACGAGGATATAATTAATTTTTTAATGTTGCCTAAGTTTTCGATTTCAAATTTCCCATAATCACAAGAAATTTACTCTTAAAAACAGTACATTGTTATGGTTAAATGCCATTCCTTTGTTTTTAAGAGCACATTTGATGTTACAATCATTTCAGCAATCTCTATCAGATTTATGAAATACTAGACATATTGTTACAGAATTAAAAAAAAATGTGGGAAGATATTTAGTTTTTCCTTATTTTTGTGTGTATATGTGGCCAATGTTACAGTAAGAACTTACCTTTGTGAAAATGTTACATAATTAAGGTGACCAACTCACTTAAACAAAATATCATGGTATAGTTTCAGGTTTATATTTTTGTCGAAAAATCCACTAAACTAAAATAAATGTAAACAGGTTACTATAGTTTTTTAATTATAGAGGACATGCATACCACTGTACCTTACACATTAGACATACATTGTGCTCCAAATTTGGGTTACATGTGTTGCTATCTTAGAAACTGTTTTAGGTAAAGGGTTGGTTAAATTCGGAGAGTTTTAGAAAACCTTATTACAATTTTAAATCCGCCTTAAGATTTGGTTAAACACTTGTGGTTTTTGAGACAATGGGGGGGGGGGGGGGCCAAAATGGTGCATTTTTAACTTTTGCCGGCAGCTCGTAAATGAGTGATATGGTTTTTTGATTAATACATTATTAGGGTACTTTTATAAGAAGAATTTAATAAACACAAAAATAATTTTCCAGCTTCGTTTGTTATTGAGATATTTACATGAACTTCTTCTTTTCTTACTGATGCCATATTGAATTTTTGCATTTTTGAAAAAAGCTCATCAAGAGCTTTTCAATTTTGTATCACAAGTCTAGGTTAATAATTTCCTTAAGCTTCAAAATTTGAATTTATTTTTTTTTCATAGTAGGCTTTGATTCCACGCTGTCTCCATCATGAAGTAAAAGAATGCCTCAAGTCATTATTCCATATTGCTGAGTTGTTATTACATTGTGCAATTTATTTGTTAGTCTTAAAGGATTTCTGAAGTACTTAGTATTCTATGATTTAATTACTCTAATGAAAATTTACATATGGTTGAATATTCTATTTGAAATCTAACAGGAATATAGAAGCTTATGGATATTTTTTGAAACCAAAACATACCAAAAATAATGAAGCAAAAACGCGACCATAGTGGAACACGTCAATGACCACCCAAGTACTTCGATAAGAGAAAATGAAAGAAATTTCTGCAATTCCCAAATCAACTGTGCATCGAATTCTAAAACCACATCGTTTTTTGGAAATGTCATTAAAACCGAGCTTTCAATCTAAATCTTTTTGACAGACAAAACACAATTTACAAATTGTGGAGTATTTAATTGCTGGGAAATAGAAAATCCAAATAATTTAGGCGAAAGGCCTACAAGGTTTGGGTTTAATGTGTGGTGTGACGTTCTAGGTAGGTTTAAAAACAGCATTTATTACGTCTTACAAGTAAAATCAAACTTATACCTTTGTATTTTAAACAACAAATTGATTGGACCGTTGATTTTCCTTGATAATATTGTTACACGTCCAAACCGCACTAGGCGTCGTGCATGCTCACTAATGTAAGCGGGTTGCCAAGCCAGCTAACAGGGAGATGGGCGTGGTCGAAATAATAAGTAAAATGAATGATTAATATGCTCAAACACCTTACACCTACATTCAAACAGCTCAGTCCGGGAAAATATGTCTCTAGGCGCCACCACAATCGAAACTTTGCTAATATAATTGTCTTAAGCTGGATGTTAATTAACCCTACTTGATTGTGGAAAGTAGGATTGTGCTTACTCGGTAAACTCTTACACGAGGTTCTAAACAAACACTCGTCCAAAACAATTCAACTCAAACTCAAATATATTTAGTACTACCCAGGTTATTAAAAACTTTTGAATACACCTCGTATACCAAAACTTCAAAATAAAATTTATCACTCAAATTCATTCAATGAACGGTAATTAATTTTAAAATTCTTAATATGAACGATATCTTTTAAATTTAATTTACTTTTTAAACACTTCTGAATCGTATTGACATTCGTAAAAATTTAAGTTTCAAAACTCCAACTTTATAGTTATACTTAATGAAATTTAAACTAACAGCTGATCCGTTAATTGTGCATTGCGCTAATGAAACTAACATGAAAATTTTGCAATCAACCTGGCAATATAAACTTTCAGGTTGTTCCTTAAATCTGAAAATTAAAATATGCAAAGCTTACTTTTAAAATTGTCAAAACAAGATCACCAATTAAGTAAATGTTACAACTGTGTTTCATACTGGCTAAATAAACAACAGAATAACAATCAACGTAAATACATATATTGTCCTGTACAAAATAAAACAAAAACACAAATATCTACATAAATTACATCAGCGTGGTTGAAGTTAAACCACCAAATACCACTTTGCATTCTTACTACTAAAACAAACCATACAATAAGAATCAAGAACGATTATCTCTTCCATTCAAAAGTACTTAATAATTTAAACAACCATACGCAAATAAACTAACAAAAGATAATCGGGCTTAAATGAGTTCATAAAATTCCTAAATCTAATTTCTTACTTAAAATTGTCCATAAATCCTTGGATTTTCTTTTTTCTTTCTTCCGTAAATCAATTATGTGTAGTCCATTTGTAATCCTTAAATTGCATGAAGCACATTACAAAGGCTCAACAAAACTTATTCCTCTGTGCACTCGAATAGTTCACTATGCGAGGTTATTACTCCACAAACATGTAATAACGGTAAACCTTTGGTTGCCTCTTAAAGAAAATTTCTAGCAACCTTTACACCAATTTAGTCCCTTATAAAAATAAACTTTCAATGTCATATAACGTTACTTAAACATTGGCTTAATATACAACGAACCTTCGTTCACTTAACAGGTGGTCTCATAAATATTTTAGCTGAATCTCGTTACAAGAACCCCTGCACTTAACACTTTAACATAACACTGTTATCTTTTATAAATCTGCTTACGCACTTTTTTTTCTTGAAAAAAACAAACTAATTTTATCTTCAATCTCAATTTTATTTCGTTTTATTTATGAATGTCTTTTACGATTCATCCCCGGTTCGGGTTACGCAGTTGTTTAAACAATTGCCTCATTAAAATTCACAAATATAACCAACACCATCCATTCTATCACCTACCGTGCGCGTCTCTCACCAAGCAAACTCCTTACTAACTCACTCGTCAATCTCTGATTTTCCTATTTATAACTTGTCATCCATCTTTAAACATGTCTTCCTTCCGCGTTATATTCTCCAATAGTATTCATTCAAAATTCATAGTCCAATCGATGCTACTCTATACAAACGCGTGTAATTACAATACATCGCCATATTTGTTCTTATTTACAAATTTTACAATTACTTCATGAAGAAATCATTTTCGTCACCACTTCATTCAGTAGCCACTCTGGACCATTACGCAACTTTTAACACTTATCCAACCTTGCGCTCATCTCGTTCCGCAACATTTGCAAAATAAGACCGTCTAAGGTCTCAAATTCCATATACATACCAATATTCTCAAAACAATTGCACAACATTACAAAAACTTTCTGAAATTAACACTTAAACACCCAATCTTTCTCTACATATTTTCTAAAACATTTTACACTTATTCTTCACATTTTCTGACCAAAATTAACTCCTCTATCTTCCAATTTTCTTTCTAACGGTAGCAAAACATTAGCAATACAGTGGGCATTATCGTCCCATCGACAAATTTCTCTTCACATTTACATTCATCAGAATCTAATTATTCCAACACTAATGTCTTTATCATTCAAATACACGTATCTACATACTGAATTATATTTCTCCTAAATTTCCAGTGGCGTATCATACACCCCATACATTATACATATACACAAAAATTTTTTTTTTCGTTCAAACTCAATACACTCGCACTCAAAACACGTAATACACGTCATTATAACATCCTACATACAGGGTGCGTCAACGCAACCTGACACCTCCTCCACAAGGAGATTTTCTTCCAGAAAAACTCAAAAATACTGGTCCTAAGAGACCTACACAAAGTCAAAAACTAAAACACTTCACCGAGGTCCGCTCGTGAAGCCACAACCCAACTAACGGTGTGTGGTGGAGAGTGGATCCGCTCCGCTCCCCATCACCAAGACAAAGATCACACAAAACAACACTGAGCTGCAGCACCGCCACAACTCAGCCGGAGACTATAGCCCTGAACCAAAATGGGGTGGGCAGAAACCACACCCTAAACATGGCCTGGCCGAAAGCGGTCCAAAACCATGGGGACCGGCGTAGCCAAAAATCAAAGCCACCGCCAAAGGGGTAAACATCAAAGATACGAGCAATCTCCGCAGCCGATGAGGTCAGCCTCACCGACCCCTACGTCACCTCACTCCAACGCAATGGGACTAAACCCGTCAATGCTGGGAGTTCCACAGCCGTGTCCCACGTGACTGCCCTACCACACCTGCCTCCTGGTGTCGACATCATACACTCAATAAAAAAACCACTCACCCAAAAAAAAAAACAAACGTCAAAGCCGGTAGAGTTCAAAAGAACAAGTCACAAATCGGTATATATTTTCCTTAATACGTCAAAATCATCGCAAACGTTAAACAAGTATCGTAATCAATAAAGTAGACCCATCAGACTTCCTAAAAACAAAACACTCTAATCTAAATAATCCCAACTATATACGACGGCTATACCGTAAAGTGGTCTAAGACCCAAAATAACCCTATTATAATCTAAATCCAAAGAAATGCATATGCGTAACTATAACTATATTTATATTTGCAAAAGTGGAACTAAACAACCGAACTCAAGAACCCAAAAATAACCCTGCGTCAAACACGCAACCAACAAAATAACGACACTCCGCGGGAACGACACAACCAACCCTAAACGGACAACAATGCCCCCAACACAGTAACTCAAACCACAACGCGGTCACTCCGCTATACGTCACATTCTACACGACAACGACCTACCTACGTCGGCAGGAAAACCCGTGTGTAGACTACACGATAATGATCTACCTATACCTGCGCCCTACACTAAGTAGAATTTCCAACTTGGAACCCGGTGTTTCCACTACTAAACCCTCAACCTGGGACTCAACTACCAACAAGACCAGGTCTCCCTACCTCGACACACCCCTTTGATTAGTCGCCTCTTACGACAAGCGGTTGGTCTCTGTTAGGAAAATTCTAGGGCCGTCCCTACACAGCCAAGTGTGCCCCAAGGACACAAACAAAACAGACAAATTCTGATACAAAAGAAAATAGAAATAGTCAACTCCACACGCCCGATAGTTTTTCCGACCAACCTACCAACAGCCATCTGACGGTAGAACAAAAAAAATAAAATTCGATCTATTAATTCAATAGCCTAACCTACTATATATATTCACTAAAATCTTATCTAACTTAATCGTCTGAGGGTCTGAACTTTAAATCTTTGGCATGCCATATGCCTCTAGAGTCGCCCGAGGCGTCCGATAACTCATACGTCTGATACGAAACTTTTTTCTTTATATAAAACGGTCCAATAAATTTAGGTGCTAATTTCGCGGCAAAATAACGCGACGCGTCCGATAAAACATAATTCTTCCGCCACACAGTATCTCCTACTTGAAAAGTAGCTAATCTTCTTCGTAAGTCGTAATTTCTCTTACTTCTAATATACGCTGCATTCAATCTTCTCTTAATGTCCTCATACACTTCTCGAAAAACATTGCCTCTAGCAATTAAAGGTTCTCTATTCGCAAACGCGACGTCATTCAAAGTATTCCCCTCTACGGGTTCTCCATGTCTCGTTCCATCGAGATTCATTTCTCTACCAAAATTCGCAAAATACGGCGTCATTCCAGTAACTTCATGAGTAGCTGTCCTAATTGCACAAGCCACCTTCGCTAAATACTTGTCCCAATTTCTCTGATTATCTTCAATATACGATGCTAACATAGTCTTCATTACTCGATTAACCCTTTCTGTTGGGTTCGCCTGAGGGTGATAATTTGCATTAAAAATGATCTTGGCATTATACGATGCCACCATATTCCTAAAGACTGCACTTCTAAATTGTGATCCGTTATCACATAACACATACAACGGTACACCAAATAGTAAAAACACATTTTCTTCGATATTTTTCACAACACTCGCGGCCGTAGCCGTACGTAACGGGAAAAATAACACAAACTTCGTAAAATAATCTGACACTACTAGAACATAACTATAACCACTTTTAGACCTAGGAAGAGGTCCCACAATATCTGTCGAAATCATTTGCCACGGTTTATCGATAACTGGATGCTGAGTCATCAGTCCTGCCGGTAATCGCTGTTCGGGTTTATGTGCTATACACTTCACACTTATTCACATAACGTTTCACATCATTCTTTAACTTAGGCCAATAATATAATTTCGAAATACGCTCATATGTCTTGAATATTCCTGCATGCCCTGCAGTAGGTTCGTCATGATACTTTCTCAACATTTCACCGCTTCGCCTTCGGAATAACTTCACGCCAACTTTCCGCGTCTTCACGTAAATTCGGATAACTACACGTCACATGCTTATATAACTTCCCATCTTGAACTCTCCATTTTGGATACGCTATCGGTCGATTCTCAATACATCTCTTCATTCTTTCAATCCATTTATCTTCTACAATATCGTCTTCTTCATTATGGTCTTCGCCGGTAATGTCACTGTCGGTATTATCTTCACTAGACGTTTCCTCAATAACGGGAACTGATCGCGATAGGGTATCGGGTACTACATGATCTCTACCCTTCCTATGTATAACTTCAAAATCATACTGCTGGAGCCTAACTGCCCATCGAGCCAAACGTCCTGTCGGATCCTTCAAATTATGTAACCATACTAAGGATGCATGGTCCGTAATAACGGTAAACTTAACCCCTTCGATGTATGCTCTAAGCTTCTCTATCGACCATAACACCGCCAAACACTCCTTCTCCGTAGTCGAAACCTTCCGTTCGCTACGCGTCAATGATCTACTATTATAACATATAACCTTTTCCACTCCATCAATAGTCTGAGTCAAAACTGAGTCGATTCCATAATCCGACGCGTCAGTTTGAATCTAAAACGGTAAACTAAAATCTGGACACGTCAAAATAGGTGCTGTCACTAAACAATTCTTAATAATATCCAATGCTTCACTACATTCTTCCGTCCACTCAAAGCGTACATTTTTCTTCAATAATTTCGTAAAAGGTGCGATGATAGACGAAAACTGCGCGATAAAACGCCGATACCATGATGCCATACCGATAATTCTTCTAATTTCCGTCGCCGTAGTCGGAACCGGGATCTCCAAAATAGCTTCAACCTTCTCGGGATCAACTGATAAACCGGTAGAATTTACCACATAACCCAAATAATGCAATTCGTCACGACAAAAGGAACACTTGTCCTTGCTCAACGTTAAACCTGCCCGTTCAAATCGCTTAAACACTTCCGTTAACACTTCAATATGTTTCTCAAACGTCGGTGTACAAATTATAGTGTCATCAAGATAAACAAACACATAAGGTTCCAATTCTGAACCAATAACACTGTCAATTAATCGTCGCCACGATGCCGGTGCATTAACTAAGCCAAAAGGCATTCTCTTAAACTGATAAAGACCCCTATTGGGTACCGTAAAAGCCGTAAACTCTTTCGAATCCTCCGCCATTGGTAGTTGCCAATACGCAGACTTAATATCTAAAGACGAAATAAACTTCGCGTCACGAAGACGATCTAAAATTGACGAAACGTAAGGAATAGGATAAGCATCCTTCTCCGTAACCTTATTCAACTTGCGATAATCTACACAAAACCTATATTTCCCGTCCTTCTTTTTGACCATAACAATGGGATTAGCCCATGCGCTACTCGATTTCTTAACCACTCCAAGCTTCAACATTTTCTCTAACTCATCATCAATATGTTTCTGCATAAATGGTGATACACGATAATACCTTTGCTTAATAGGCTCACTATTGGTCCTAATTCGGTGCTCTACTAAATTTGCGCATCCTAACTCTTTCTCCTTAGTTCTCACAAAATAGCCCTCAACTAAATTGTCTAATAAATTCAATTGTTCGGTAGTCAAATCTAAACGTGAATGTATTACTAAATCCCTAGTCTCTAAAATTTCAATTTCACTTAAACTTTCGAACTGCCATTCACCTCTACGAAAATCAGGTACAATACCTGCCTTTTTCCAAAAATCCCATCCTAAAATCATCTGATGTCTTATATCGGGTACAATAATCACGTCCATTATAACAATTTTCCCTCTAATTTCAATTGGAATCGTCACAGTGCCTACAGATAAAACTTTCTGGCCATTCACAACACACGTAGTCACACGCTTACTTCTACACCTAACTCCTAACCTTTCTAAGCTATTCCAACTTTTATTCCCAAAATCGTTCTAGAAGAACCACTATCCAAAGTGCTAACATAGACTGACTATAAACATTAACATAAATAAATGGTCTCTCATCTGAATCCTGATTATCAAACATATAATCCATTAAAACTTTATTTTTCGAAAACGTTATCTCTGCCTTATTTCGAGAACTATTATAAATATAGCCGACTCTACTTTCGGAAGACAATATGACTGTCTATTGCCTCCTTCCCATTTCCCTGATTACGTGAAATCGTGAACATTTAGGACATGTCCTAACGGTAAAATCTGCCCTACCACATCGATAACAATACATACTCTTTTTCGGTACTTGACATTGAGCTGCCTTATGATTGCCTTGCTTGCAATTCCAACACAACAAAGGTTTCGCCATTAACATAAATAAATGGTCTCTCATCTGAATCCTGATTATCAAACATATAATCCATTAAAACTTTATTTTTCGAAAACGTTATCTCTGCCTTATTTCGAGAACTATTATAAAATATAGCCGACTCTACAAAATTTCGGAAGACAATATGCGACTGTCATTGCCTCCCTTCCCCATTTCCCTGATTACGTGGAAATCGTGAACATTTAGGACATGTCCTAACGGTAAAATCTGCCCTACCACATCGATAACAATACATACTCTTTTCGGTACTTGACATTGCTGCCTTATGATTGCCTTTTGCAATTCCAACACAACAAAGGTTTCGCCATATTCATAGTCTTTCTGGACCCGACGGTTTCACTTCCACTCTTTCCGATACCTTAACTTCGTCACCCTTCACAACATTACGTGACTCCTCACATCTCTACTTCATGTACATATTAAATCGGTCTCTAAATCTGACTTTCTCCTACTCGGGTACGTAACTGTCCATTGCCTGTATACGTTCTTCAATCAATCTCCCAACTTAATTAAATCACTAATAGTACCAATTTGGGTAAGTCCTAATTGAGTCTGATAAATAGGAGCGATATTTTACAAAATTCTTAATTGTTTATCCTCAGATAACCCTTCATTAAGTCACGAAAATAATGTGCATAATCGCAACATAAATACCCATAGGTTCGTCAGAGCCGTGCGTCGCTTAATTTCCTCAATTAATCTTTCATCGTAATCACTTGGCTGGAATTGCAAACGCAAGATTCCACCAATCCACCCATGTCTTAACCTCTTTCCTAATTGACCTAACATAAATAAGTGCTGACCGGTAAACAAATCTAAACATTCTGCAAACAGTTGCTCATCTTTAACGTTACGGGAAACTTGTAACTCACTAATTCTCTCCAAAATGCATTTAACGACAAAGACTTAATGTCACCTGAAAAGAGATGTTCCACTTGCATCGAACACTCTTCGCTACAGTCATAATAGGTGCTACGTTTACTAAAGGGTCAACTATTGGTAATTCAGTCTTAAAATTGGTTGATGGTGAAGCCATCACGTCATCAATACTTGTCCCTACATTGCGGAGTCCTAACTACTACTTGCCTTTCTAAAATTTCATAATTCGAAACTAAAATTGCCATACTCGTAATAAAGTCCTCTTTCTCTTTATTTTCTACATCAGTTTTGCCACAACATTATTAATTCTATAAAATATACTTAAATTTTGTCTCAATATCGCTATAATTTTGTAGTCACGTTACTTGTAATTCATCAATTAATTTTCAATTTCTAACTTAGTCTCATTAATAGCTAACCTATCAGTATCAAATCCAAATGGGTACGGGGGTCGCGTACTCGCCCTACCCGCAGCTTCTTCACTATAAATACTCGTGCTTTTCGTAAAGCCGTAATGCCTAAGGAAGCATCACCTCCCCTAATAGCTATCTCATACTTAATCTCATTCACTGTCAAACAATCAATATGGATCTTATAACCCATCTTAACAAATAAAAGTTTTCCAAAATACTTCAAAAATATCCTAAACAACTCGTTAATACCACCAAAATATCTTTCAGAACAAAGGAATTCACTTAACACACAAAAAACTCAAAGTCACAAATGTAAATACTTAAACACTAATTGTCTACTCACAAAAAAAAATTGCTATACGACTCAACATGCACTAATCTCACCAAGTCCAATCGATAATTCGTCAACAATCAGTAATCTAAACTTCAGAATCCAAAATTTTACTACAATATTTCATCAAACATCAAAATTAAGTCACAGTTCATTCACAAGGCCCCACGTTGGGCTGCCAAATAATTATGTTACACGTCCAAACCGCACTAGGCGTCGTGCATGCTCACTAATGTAAGCGGGTTGCCAAGCCAGCTAACAGGGAGATGGGCGTGGTCGAAATAATAAGTAAAATGAATGATTAATATGCTCAAACACCTTACACCTACATTCAAACAGCTCAGTCCGGGAAAATATGTCTCTAGGCGCCACCACAATCGAAACCTTGCTAATATAATTGTCTTAAGCTGGATGTTAATTAACCCTACTTGATTGTGGAAAGTAGGATTGTGCTTACTCAGTAAACTCTTACGACGAGGTTCTAAAACAAACACTCGTCCAAAACAATTCAACTCAAACTCAATATATTTAGTACTACCCAGGTTATTAAAACTTTTGAATACACCTCGTATACCAAAACTTCCAAAATAAAATTTATCACTCAAATTCATTCAATGAACGGTAATTAATTTTAAAATTCTTAACATGAACGATATCTTTTAAATTTAATTTACTTTTTTAAACACTTCTGAATCGTATTGACATTCGTAAAATTTAAGTTTCAAAACTCCAACTTTTAGTTATACTTAATGAAATTTAAACTAACAGCTGATCCGTTAATTGTGCATTGCGCTAATGAAACTAACATGAAAATTTTACAATCAACCTGGCAAATATAAACTTTCAGGTTGTTCCTTAAATCTGAAAATTAAAATATGCAAAGCTTTCTTTTAAAATTGTCAAAACAAGAACACCAATTAAGTAAATGTTACAACTGTGTTTTATACCTGGCTAAATAAACAACAGAATAACAATCAACGGTAAATACATATATTGTCCTGTACAAAATAAAACAAAAACACAAATATTTACATAAATTACATCAGCGTGGTTGAAGTTAAACCACCAAATACCACTTTGCATTCTTACTACTAAAATAAACCATACAATAAGACTCAAGAACGATTATCTCTTCCTTTCAAAACTACTTAATAATTTAAACAACATACGCAAATAAACTAACCAAAAGATAATCGGGCTTAAATGAGTTCATAAAATTCCTAAATCTAATTTCTTACTTAAAATTGTCCATTAAATCCTTGGATTTTCTTTTTTCTTTCTTCCGTAAATCAATTATTTGTAGTCCATTTGTAATCCTTAAATTGCATGAAGCACATTACAAAGGCTCAACAAAACTTATTCCTCTGTGCACTCGCGAATAGTTCACTATGCGAGGTTATTACTCCCACAAACATGTAATAACGGTAAATCTTTGGTTGCCTCTTAAAATTTCTAGCAACCTTTATACCAATTTAGTCCCTTATACAAATAAACTTTCAATGTCATATAACGTTACTTAAACATTGGCTTAATATACAACGAACACTTCGTTCACTTAACAGGTGGTCTCATAAATACTTTTAGCTGAATCTCGTTACAAGAACACGCGCTGCACTTAACACTTTAACATAACAGCTGTTATCTTTATAAATCTGCTTACGCACTTATTATTTTCTTGAAGAAAAACAAACTAATTTTCTCTTCAATCTCAATTTTATTATCGTTTTATTTATGAATGTCTTTTACGATTCATCCCCGGTTCGGGTTACGCAGTTGTTTAAACAATTACTGCCTCATTAATATTCACAAATATAACCAACACCATCCCATTCTATCCACTACCTCGTGCGCGTCTCTCACCAAAGCCAAAAGCTAACCCTCACTAACTCACTCGTCAATCTCTGACTTTCCTATTTATAACTTCAGTCATCCATCTTTAAACATGTCTTCCTTCCGCGTTATATTCTCCAATAGTATTCATTCAAAATTCCATAGTTCCAATCGATGCTACCCTCTATACAAGCACGCGTGTAATTACAATACATCGCCATATTTGTTCTTACTTACAAATTTTACAATTACTTCATGAAGAAATCATTTTCGTCACCACATTCATTCAGTAGCCACTCTGGACCATTACGCAACTTTTAACATTATCTCCAACTTGCGCTCGATCTCGTTCCGCAACATTTGCAAAAATAAGCACCGTCTAAGGTCTCAAATTCCATATACATACATATTCTCAAAACAATTGCACAACATTACAAAACTTTCTGAAATTAACACTTAAACATACCCAATCTTTCTCTACATATTTTCTAAAACATTCTTACACTTATTCTTCACATTTTCTGACCAAATTACTCCTCTATCTTCCAATATTCCATTCTAACGGTAGCAAAACAGTAGCAATACAGTGGTAAGCATTATCGTCTCATCGACAAATTTCTCTTCACATTTACATTCATCAGAATCTAATTATTCCAACACTAATGTCTTTATCACATTCAAATACACGTATCTACATACTGAATTATATTTCTCCTAAATTTCCAGTGGCGTATCATACACCCACATACATTATACATATACACAAAAATTTTTTTTTTCGTTTAAACTCAATACACTCGCACTCAAAACACGTCATACACGTCATTATAACATCCTACATACAGGGTGCGTCAACGCAACCTGACAATATAACGGGAAATAGATGTTTGCGACGATTGCAAGAACACATTATTCCTGCTATTAGGAATTATCTCCAATAATAACCCCACTGCTGGGCCGGTGAGGTCACCTAACCTTACACATCTCAACTTTTATTTATGGTGATACACAGTGATTACAACAGAAAACAGACATAAACTCGTTTGCTGCAACGACAGAAAATTACTGACATATGCTCAGCTGCACTGCATGTAAGTACTTGGTTAACCTGCCAATAAGTGGCAGCACATCTCTAGTAGTGAAAGTCAAACAAACAAAAGTAGTTCAGGTGACCGGCATTCTCCCGTTCTCCCCGAATAAAAGTTACCCAAAAGGTGTTTGAGAAGTGTTGAAAATGAAGGGAGGCATGTGTTACAAATTTGTTTTATATTAAGTCGTTAATTAGGTACTTGTTCCATAGTTATATTAATTTTAGTAAAGTTTTATTTAATTAATACGTGATTAGATAGTGTAAGCATAACAATAACAAGAAATCTACAATGTCTCTTGTTGCCTTCATGTCAATTTTTAAGTAGATAAACCTATTTAAACCTAAGGAAATGGGATAATGATACGAGGCATTCTTTTGTCCCATGATGGCTACCACGCGTAATCAAAGCCTACTATGAGAAAAAACTAATTTCGAATTTTGATGCTTAAGGAAATTATCAAGCTAGACCTGTCATTGAAAAGCTCTTGAAAAACATTTTCCAAAAATGCAAAAATCCAGTACGGCGTCGGTCAGAAACTAAAAAGTTCATCCTATTATCTCGAAAAACAAATAAACCTAGAAAACTATTTTTGTTTTTATTAAGCTCCCCTTATAAAAATGCCCTAAGCTACAGGGTTTCCACAAACTCTTTTCACAAAAGAAAACTGCAGATTCTATAGCTGGTTTTATGTCGATTTAACGTAAATTAGCTTGATTCAAAAATACTACCTAAGGAGCTGGAGCTCTTGCTAGATGGCGCCCTAACATCGGGTTAGTAGACACACATTTCATATTTCAATTGTCCTTTTGGCTATTATATTCATTTTGCCTATGGCGGCATTACCTGGGTAATCCCTACTCAACCTGTAATTTACTAGGGCAAAGATGTGCTTCAAATTTGCACTGGTATATCTGCTGTACTAATTTCATTTGAATGTTTTTAACGTGCAACTTACCCCCATGCCGGGGCCAGATGACACACAACTTGGGGCATTACATAAGATTCAAAAAATGAATGACTATATCAATATAAACGACATATTGAAAAAATAGCCAGTACAATATCTTCACATTCTGAATAAAAAACTTATTCATAATCGAAATTTCAGTTATGGCACACATAAGAAAGGGAATCACCAACGCATATGCGTTATATGCCCACTTGTGACATGTGGAGTATTGTATCTATTTTTTCTCCAGGAATGCTGTTCCAAAAACTGTCTAAACAAGCCAAACAGGAATTTCTTTTTTTACTTTTTGAATCTGTTTCTCTATTATCAGTGACATGGTTCGTCTTATTTTTATTCCGAAGTTTGGATTTGCAAATAGTGCGCTTCATATTACCAATCACCCTCTACTCTTTCAAACTTATTTTTTTCTTGTTTTCTTCTTGTTCCTGGATTTCCTTCAAAACCTCTTTGACAGGAGGATCAGTAGATCATTTTCTTCTTCGTACGGAAAAAGTTCCGTGGTGGTGTTTTAGAAAACGGACGAATATCTTCTGGCATTGGAGGAGGATGGGACGTATTTGGTGAAGAGTTTCTTGATTATCCTGGTGTGACTTTCTTCATTAGACTCAGACTTGTTCGCTTGATTTCTGATATTGGAATCATTTGTAATGTATTAGCAACCGTCTGGGAATCATCAACTCGATCAGGCTCTCCTTCATTGTCTGGAAGAGGCCGGTTAGTTAAAAAACCTGACATGAACTCATCCTCTCTAAAACTTTCGGTTACCTCGAAACCATACTATATTAGCTTGCAAAGCAGCAAGATGTAAGGGGAGTTAACTATACCCGGAATGTCATAAGTAGTAAGGCTAAGTGGGTTCTGGCTCAGGAAGTGACGGCACACCAATCAGCGACGTGAGCGAGTACTTAAGCCTCGCCCCCACCGGTAGTTTGTGGTTGGAGGTCCAAGAGGGTGTGGCTCCTCCTACCGGAAGGAGCAATGACGTCTATGGAAGATTTAGATACTGTTTTAGCCAGTGGAACTTCAGAAAAGTGTGATAGTTTAAACTATGCAGCTTTGAATGTATCTGAAGCACCGAAGTTTTTTTATTACTTCTCACCTGAACATAATGCTGTTACTTATATTAGTGGGTATTTCTTAAGAAAAAGTTTTGTAAAGCCCTATTGTGCTGTCTGCAGTAATGCATACAGTGCTAATGACCAAGAATTGTGCAATACAAATTTATTTTAGGGCATATGAAAATGAAAATCAATTTGGGAATCTTACAATGCCTTCGGAATTATTTATTAACTATATTAAAAATTTGGAAATCTTGTTTTGTACAAAATTACCAGAACTATCTAATCAAAATAATGTTGCTTATCTGTTCCAACAACAATTGCAGACTGTACCATTTCCTATTGCATGCCCAGATTTTAAACATGATTATTTACTAGCATTATTTGCTCGAATCAGAATATTTTTTGTATTAAAATGTTTTAATAGAAGCATAAAAGCAAACAAAACTAATAAAACATGTAATAAAATTATTAACTTGCATCATTTGTAGTGTTGTTTGTATATGATAAATAAATAAATTGTTAGATACAACTGTTTTTTTTTACTAAGTAGGTATTAAATGCACCCAATGCTTATTAGTACTACTAAGAAAATAGTTATGCGAATTGCATTGAAGTTTAATTGAGCTATTTTACTTA
This sequence comes from Vesta saturnalis, assembly GCA_036346205.1. Classification (NCBI taxonomy): domain Eukaryota; kingdom Metazoa; phylum Arthropoda; class Insecta; order Coleoptera; family Lampyridae; genus Vesta; species Vesta saturnalis. The sequence continues at coordinate 7,813 of JARFJB010000633.1, read as the reverse complement.
ATATATAATACATTAGCAAAATCCATCTCTATGAATTTACCTTTTTTATGAGTGATAATTTGGAATAACTACAGCGCAACCTCTTATAGAACATCCGATAGTTACTCAAAAATAGTAATTACCCATCACTTAGTTGCAAACATTTCTGAGGAAGAGTTATGTGACAAAAATCTGCAAAAATTGAGAAAAGCATACACATCCTCAAAAAAATTAGGTTGAAGGATTTTAAAGTTACCGCGAACTCTAGTTGACTGCCAAATATAATATAGCGCCAATGCGCAGTAACCTATGCGCAAAGAAAACAATCATTTTTACATATATTTTAGAGAAAGTGCAAGTACTCCATTCCCAGACGTATATAGTGGTATTACGATAACGAACAGGCAACAACGACTTATTGTGGAACGGCCTGAACGGAGAAGTTAACCGACGGTCAATCCTGAACCGTTTTGGTACAACGTGTTTTCAAGATAGAACCGACGATCACTTTGATCCTTCTGTGGTTGTCATTCGAACTACCAGGTCTTAAGTAACACGAATTCTTTGAAATGTCTTACGAGGTTGATATGACACTTGTTAAAGTCGAACCTAAAGTGGAAGAAGGAATAGATTTACTTCTAACCCAACATTTTATGGTAAATAGTGATCTAATAAAAGGTGAGATTGATTATGGTTTAAGTAGTACACAGTTTAACACTATTTTTACAGATGATGTGAATATCAAGAAAGAAGACACCTCTTCTCTAATGGAAGATGTGAGCTCGAGGGAATCAGATCATATAAAGGAAAACGTGTCAAACACTTCACAAACATACAGTGTGAACGTAATCAATTTAATACTTCAACAACAATGCATGAAAGTTTAAAACAGTATGTTTTAAAATACAGTTCAAAGGTTAAACATAAATGTGACGAATGCCATTATGTAGCAAAATGTAGGTCGGGTTTGAAAAGACATCTTTTAAAACACATTTCCAGGTACCAATACAAATGCAACCAATGTGTTTATGCAACAAATCGCAAAGGTCATCTAATAATTCATCTTAAAAAACACTCAAGTTATGAATTCAAATGTGACCAATGTGATTATACAACACATGGCAAAGGTTGTTTTAATATTCATCTCAAAAACACTCTTTAAGTAATGAGTTCAAATGTGACCAATGTGATTATGTAACACATCGATTAGGTTATTTAAAATGTCATTTTAAAAAACACTCTTCAAATAATGAGTTCAAATGTGACCTATGTGATTATGCAACAAATCGCAAAAGTCCTTTAAAAATTCATCTTAAAAAACACTCTTCAAGTAATGAATTTAAATGTGACCAATGTGATTATGCAACAAATCACAAAAGTAATTTTAAAATTCATCTTAAAAAACACTCTTCAAGTAATAAATTCAAATGTGACCAATGTGATTATGCAACACATCGAGTAGATACTTTTAAAATACATCTTAAAAAACACTCTTCAAGCAATAAATTTAAATGTGACGAATGTGATTATGCAACATATCACGAAAGTTATTTTAAAATTCATCTTAAAAAACACTCTTCAAGTAATGAATTCAAATGTGACCATTGTGATTTTGCAACACATCGAGTAGATAATTTAAAAAAACATCTTAAAAAACACTCTTCAAGTAATGAATTCAAATGTGACCAATGTGATTATGCAACATATCGCAAAAGTTATCTTAAAATTCATCTTAAAAAACACTTTTCAAGTAATGAATTTAAATGTGACCAATGTGATTATGCAACATATCACAAAAGTTATCTTAAAATTCATCTTAAAAAACACTCTTCAAATAATGAATTCAAATGTGACCATTGTGATTATGCAACACATCGAGCAGACAGTTTAAAAAAACATCTTGAAAAACACTCTTCAAGTAATGAATTCAAATGTGACCAATGTGATTATGTAACACATCGAGCAGATACTTTTAAAAGGCATGTTAAAAAACACTCTTCAAGTAATGAATTTAAATGTGACCAATGTGATTATGCAACATATCACAAAAGATATCTTAAAATTCATCTTATAAAACACTCTTCAAGTAATGAATTCAAATGTGACCATTGTGATTATGCAACACATCGAGTAGACAGTTTAAAAAAACATCTTAAAAAACACACTTCAAGTAATGAATTCAAATGTGACCAATGTGATTATGCAACACATCGAGTAGATACATTTAAAAGTCATCTTAAAAAACACTCTTCAAGTAATGAATTTAAATGTGACCAATGTGATTATGCAACATATCACAAAAGTTATTTTAAAATTCATCTTAAAAAACACTCTTCAAGTAATGAATTCAAATGTGACCATTGTGATTATGCAACACATCGAGTAGACAATTTAAAAAAACATCTTAAAAACACTCTTCAAGTAATGAATTCAAATGTGACCAATGTGATTATGCAACAAATCGGAAAAATAATTTGAAAAGGCATCTTCAAAAACACTCTTCAAGTAATGAATTCAAATGTGACCAATGTGATTATGCAACAAATAACAAAAGTAGTTTTAAAATTCATCTTAAAAAACACTCTTCAAGTAATGAATTCAAATGTGACCAATGTGATTATGCAACAAATAACAAAAGTAGTTTTAAAATTTATCTTAAAAACTCTCTTCAAGTAATGAATTCAAATGTGACCAATGTGACTATGCAACAAATCATAAAAGTAATTTTAAAAGGCATCTTAAAAAACACTCTTCAAGTAATGAATTCAAATGTGACCAATGTGATTATGCAACAAATTACAAAAATAATTTTAAAAGGCATCTTAAAAAACACTTCAAGAAATGAAACCAAATGTGACCAATGTGATTATGCAACAAATCACATAAGTAGTTTTAAAATTCATCTTAAAATTCACTCTTCAAGTAATGAATTCAAATGTGATTATGCAACATATCGATTAGGTAATTTAAAAAGTCATCTTAGAAAACACACTTCAAATAAAGAGCTCAAATGTGACGAATGTGATTATGCAATGAATCGCAAAAGGAGTTTAATAATTCATCTTAAAAAACACTTCCAGTAATGAATTCAAATGCGGCCAATGTGATTATACAGCATATCGCCAAGACTATTTTAATATTCATCTTAAAAAACTGTTCAAGTAATGAATTCAAATGTGACCAATGTGATTATGCAACACATCGAGTAGATACTTTTAAAACACATCTTAAAAAAACACTCTTCAGGTAAGGAATTCAAATGTGACCAATGTGATGCAACAAATCACAAAAGTAATTTTAACATTCATCTTAAAAAACACTTCAAGTAATGAGTTTGCATGTGACCAATGTGATTATTCTATGCATCGAATAGAAACTTTTAAAAGTCATCTTAAAAAACACTTTTCAAGTTATGAATTCAAATGTGACCAATGTGATTATACAGCATATCGCAAATGTTGTTTCAATATTCATCTTAAAAAACACTCTTCAAGTAATCAATTCAAATGTGACCAATGTGATTATGCAACAAATCACAAAAGTAATTTTAAAATTCATCTTAAAAAACACTCTTAAGTTATGAATTCAAATGCGACAAATGTGATTATACAACATATCGCAAATATTGTTTTAAAATTCATCTTAAAAGACACTCTTCAAGTAATGAGTTCGCATGTGACCAATGTGATTATGCAATGCATCGAATAGATACTTTTAAAAGTCATCTTAAAAAACGCTCTTCAAGTTATGAATTCAAATGTGACCAATGTGATTGTGCAACAAATCACAAGATTAATTTTAAACGTCATCTTAAAATCACTAATGTGATTATACAACACATCGCAAAGATACTTTTAAAAATTCGTTTTAAAAACCAAATCCCAAATAACTTTGGCTTTGTTGTAATTGAGCTCAGCAGCTCACACATCTAGAAAAAATTTGATTTCCAATCCCCTGTACTTTACTGTATAATTTGTGAACAGCACCATTTTAATTTTTTACCATCCGTTGTCATAACTGTCATTGTCTTATCCATTACTTGAAGTTCTCATCCAAATTTGGTTTTAGCGCACAACATTAAGAATACCATTATGCAATTGTCAAGGCAAAATATACTTATAGTAGTAAACAATAATTTATTTGTTGGTGATACTAATTTATTATTTTTTCATAAATTATTTGTGAACATTAGTATCTTATCATCTGTAAACTTATTTACCTATAGGTAAGTATTTTAATTATGTACAATAATAGTGAAAGTTTACATTTTTGTATTGTTGGTATAGTGTTTATGATATTGTTAAAAATGTCTAGTTGGTGTGAAAATTCTGCTGTTTATAGGAAACTTGAGTTTATTTTTATAGATAACTATAAATTTAATATAATGTGAGTTATGGAAAACATTTGGATCTTCGTAAATTAACAGTAGTTTTATGATATCCTCGTCAGACCCAGGTGCCAGATTACAACATAATTATCGAAAAAAGTGAACAGTGGCATTTATTTGAACTTCTTAAACTCAGAATTATAACGATTTTGTTTCTCTTGCCCCTTGCAACCCTTATATAATTTGTACACATATGTGTACATTGGGTCTGATTTACATACTTTGTTGGAATAGTCCCAACAAATCTTTTGTTGACAAATAATGAAGCAAATTAACACATTAATGGTAAATAATAAAAAAAATATCATATTACTGATAAATAATACAGAAAAAGAGTATAACTTTACATTGATCGATCACTAACTGTGAAATTCAATAAAACATTGACATTCCTTCACTACACACAAAAAATTTTTACAGGTGGTACATTGGATCCTAGTGCGTTTATTGCACCCAGGGTTTCTACATCTTTGGACATCTTTGATGTCAATAGGCTTTGGGCAGGTGTAAGGCTTTTGATTTTGCTACCTCTTTGGGTAGCAATGGAACATTTCCTGGTCTTCCAACAGACTTCCTTTGTTCTGCTCTTCCTTGTAATTTATCATCTTCTGAATCTGATGCAGTTTCAACTGAACTAATAACACCTTTTACTAAACATCCGGCAATTCTTGTCTTGAATTCAACCAAGTCCAAAATATTCTTTTTCTGAGCACCTAATTCTTTACAATCTAATCTGTATTGAAGCTAACAGTTCACAGCTGCACAGTCCATAAAATGCTCAAAAACCCTCGCTGCCCATTTTTTGATCTTATGGTAACTTCTGTATGCTGCAATCATCCTATTTGCTAAATCTACCCCACCCATGTTTACATTGTAATGTCTTACTACTGCTGGCTGAGGAATCTCAATGTATTTTGTTCAGGTCTGGAATATCTTTTGCACTGAACAACTGGTTCTACGGTGTGACTAGTATATGCCATCGTAACAGATCTGTTATCCATCCATTTAATAAGTGTAATTTTTTATCCTCTCTGACTTTCGTTCTGATGGTTCCTCTTCCCAACTTTTTCATTTGATAATCATTTGGAAAGCCAACGTTTGGGAACCTGTTTTGCATTGTAGTTCCCGTACCAGACAAAATGGAGGAAATTTCTTAATTTAAAATAACGATTTCTGGTTATTGCGTTAGCTATTAACGGCACTTTGAAAGTTCTGGACTAATACATTCTAATTCTGGGAAAACCGAGAGTACTCATTAACAATGTTACCCCTACAAATGATTGCATCTCTACATAACTTACCCCTAACGGTTTATTACATGTTTGCTGAAAAAGAATGTTTGTGTTTTCAGCAACTAATTTAAAAAACTTTTCATTGTAGTACTGGTGAAAATAATCGATTGGTGCAAAATGTTCCCTTTCATGAGAATTTCTTGGTTGGGGAATAAACTGTGGAAAATCTTTTTCAATGTCACAGTTTTGTTATATGTCATACCAGCCCATAACATCTATGTTCTTTTTAGTATTTCTTGTTGCACCTTTTGTTAATTTCCTTTCTCTAGTAATAGAAGTTGAGGGACCAGCTAATTCTGTTAGGGATTCATCATCAGATGATAGCTCATCACCATGTGGCACCTGGGAGTTTGGCACAATTCGAATAACATTACGGCCATTATCTTTAGATTTTCGGTTTGCTTTTGGAATAGACGAAGAACTGTTTATTTTATTATTTTCACTGGAGTCACTAGGGTCAATTTCGACTTGTTCGGAGATATTTTCAACAATTTTTTCATCATCGCCGGTGTCAGAACTACCGTTTGAAATATCTTCAAAAGTTTTCTGGGGAATACTCTTCGTCATCATCAGTTTCCCAAAAATCGCTATGTTCTAGAATTTCGGCCAGTTCTTCATCAGTTAGAGATTTATTGAAACCTTTTTAGAAAAAAAAACCCATCACCACAGTGTTTAACCACCTTCGGTTCACATTTGTATAAAAATAAAATTAGATTCTATGTGAAACCTTCTGATAAGATGAATGATTTTAAATTTTAAACACATCTGAAGATGCTTTAGAGTCATAATAAAGCAAAAGTTAATGTAAAAAACTAAAAGTTTTTTAATAATTTAATTACTGGCCGAAAAACCACCAATCAAAAAATAAAAATAAAATTGGGTTTCAGACCCAATGTCCACAAGTGTGTACAAATAACTTTAAACACTATTTTCAAGAGTATGAATGAACACATGACAAAACTACATGTACAACCATAAAAACGTAAGCTTTAAAAATACTTTGAGAATTATAGTTACGGCCGATTACTTGTTTATAGAAACATAATTTATGCTTACTGCGTTTACCACGTGGCCCCTTTGATTTAGCTCCGTTTGTCGTATCCATCACTGTTACACATCCACACAACTCAACTTCTCTCAAGCAACTGTTGCATTCTGATGATAAGCGATATTAGAATAGCCAAATTGACAACAAAGAACATTGTTAATTAGCGTGGTAAAATATGAAAACGAGAAAAATATTTTGTCCACATTTGTGTACGGTGAGTCTGACGAGGATATAATTAATTTTTAATGTTGCCTAAGTTTTCGATTTCAAATTTCCCATAATCACAAGAAATTTACTCTTAAAAACAGTACATTGTTATGGTTAAATGCCATGCCTTTCTTTTTAAGAGCACATTTGATGTTACAATCATTTCAGCAATCTCTGTATCAGATTTATGAAATACTAGACATATTGTTACAGAATTAAAAAAAAATGTGGGAAGATATTTAGTTTTTCCTTATTTTTGTGTGTATATGTGGCCAATATTACAGTAAGAACTTACCTTTCTGAAAATGTTACATATTTAAGGTGACCAACTCACTTAAACAAAAAATCATGGTATAGTTTTAGGTTTATATTTTTGTCGAAAAATCCACTAAACTAAAATAAATGTGAACAGGTTACTATAGTTTTTTAATTATAGAGGACATGCATACCACTGTACCTTACACATTAGACATACATTGTGCTCCAAATTTGGCTTACATGTATTGCTATCTTAGAAACTGTTTTAGGTAAAGGTGTAAAGGGACGCCGTCAGATATCCCAAATTTTTATTATTAATAATTAGTTCCTAAAGGTTATTAGCAAGACGCCGTCCTTTATTCAAAATTTTCCTGTCATGATTAATTATTTGATAAGTAAAATACCAGTACTGATATAATATTCACGGAATTTATTAAGATAAAGTGACTCGCTAAATGCACAGGTGCAAGCAATTATGAAAATTTGTAGAAGTTCTAGTAAAAGTTAAACGTATTTCATAACGTTGCATAAAATTGCACAATAATTAATCATGCATCTTCCCTCCAGACGTAAATCCCAAAAACGTTTAAAAGTTTGTATACGTCAGAGCATCTTCCACCAATGCTGGCTTACGGAATCTCA
>JARFJB010000632.1:0-85854 GCA_036346205.1 Vesta saturnalis | reverse complement strand
AAACCTCTTATAGTACAGCTACGGAAAGGAAAAATTTTATAACAAAGGTGTCTCGAGAAAAACCTGGAAATTGTTTGTAGAAATGTCGGACCACCGAGGGCGTAACTGAAAATTAAAAATGGAAAAATTAAAATTTTACAAATTTCGCCTAATTCAGTGGCCCTTTCAAGTAAGAGGTGGGAGAGAGTGAGAACCTTATTTTGAAGAAATCGATCTTTGCGAACTTAGTCTTATATACAGGGTGTATTTTAAAATCACCGACAAACGAAAACTGGAGATTCTATGATTCAAAAATGATCATAAACGCTTTTCCGAAGATGCTTCCTGACCGAGATACAGGTTGATTAAAAAATACTTTTTTTTAAGGTTTTCTTAAGATTCCTCAAAAACTACAAAAGATATTTTACACTGAGGTTTGGTACACCTAAATGTCTAATTAAATACAATTAATTGTGTCAGTTTGAGTCAACTGACTCCATCTAGTGGCGTAGAATATTTTAATTTAGTCAGTTTAAGTAAAAAAAAAACCCACGCGCCTGGTTTTTTTTGAAGAAATATTTTTTTTGATAGATTCAACATTTAATTCTGCAAATAAAATTATGCTTAGTATTTAATCGATTCGGCACCCTGTTCTTGAAATATTTTGCATTAACATAAACGACCACATTCTTCAATAAAAATTTGTTTTATTTTACAAAAAAATAACGCAGTTAACTATTAGGTATATTATCAAAGAGGTATTGAAGGAATCAAAAACAAAATAATAGTTATTTTTATACTTATTGTTCAAAATGTCCTCCTTCCTTTTGAATGCAAGCTTGTATTCTTCTTAGAAAATGAAACCTGACCCGATGAAAACTTTGTGGCATAGCCCTAATCTCATCGCATGCCATCTGTATGCGATTCCAAAGTTGCTCTCGATTATCAATTTGAACAGAATAGACACGAGTTTTCAGATACCCCCACACAAAAAACTCCAATGGGTTTAAATCTGGCAATCGTGCCGGCCACGGTACTTCACTTCCTCGTCCAATCCAGCGTCCAGGAACCATGCATTTAAAATTATCTGACGTTTCGTGTAGAATGGTGGTGCACCATCATGCATGAAATACATGTTCATTCTAACATCTAAGGGTACGTCGTCAAACAATTCTGGCAAATCTTCTCTCAAAAAATTTAAATAGAATTCGCCAGTAAGTCTTTGAGGAAAACGGATAGGTCCGATTAGGTGATCGTCTAGTATACCTATCCAAATATTTTCGCTAAATCTATGTTGGTGAGCTGTAACTACAGTTGGATGCTGATTTTCATCTAACTATTAGTGTGAATTATGCAAGTTTATTATTCCATTTCGGGAAAAAATACACTCATCAGTGTTCAATAAGTTTCTAACAAATTGTACATCTTCAGCATTTTTATTTGAAAACCATTCGCAAAAATTCATTCGACGAGGATGACCAGCATGCAATAATGCATGCACTTTTTGTAGGAGAAGGGGATGTAAATTTTGTTCTCGTAAAACTTCCCAAGACTTGCTATGCGACACACCAACTTCTAAACCTAACTCACGCGTACTTATTGATGAATTTTCATAAACTCTATCTAAAATTTGTTCCTCAATTTCAACTGGTACACGAGCATTTCGTCCGAAATTTTTCTTTCCTTTTAAACTTCCATACTCCAACAAGTTACGATGAACGGTTTTAAACGTAGTATGATGTGGATGTCTTCTATTTGGAAATCTTTGTTCATAAAGTTGAGCAGCTGCACGAGCATTGCAATTAGTATTACCATAATGCATATCAACTAGTTCTCGTGTGGAATAATTCATTTTTTCACAGACACAAACAATGAATTACAAAACAGACGTAAATGCAACTATTTTAGCAAACATAAGGTATGTGACTGTCAAATGTAAAGCAATCTCTGATTTATTTAATTTGGTTATTACTGAATAATGTAGTCGTTTATGTTAATGCAAAATATTTCAAAAACGGGTGCCGAATCGAAAAAATACTAAGTATGATTTTATTTGCAGAATTAAATGCTGAATTTAACAAAAAAATATTTCTTCAAAAAACGCAGGGATGTGCGTTTTTTTTTTACTTAAAGTGATTAACTTAACATATTCTACGCCACTGGATGGAGCCAGTTGACTCAAACTCACCTAATTAATTGTACTTAATTAGACATCTAGGTGTACCAAATCTCAGTGTAATATCTTTTGTAGTTTTTGAGGAATCTTAAAAAAATTATTTTTTAATCAACCTGTATCTCGGTTACGAAGCATTTTCAGAAGAGCGTTTATGATAATTTTTGTTTTATTTTGAATCATAGAATCTCTAGTTTTCGTTTGTCGGTGATTTTAAAATACAGCCTGTATATATATATATATATATATATATATATATATATATATATATATATATATATATATGGGTTATGTATACTTAAAAAAATACGTGCATTGGGAATGTAAATGCTATAGGCAACCAACATTACAGATGACGTATTTTTACAACCCTTTCTTAAAGCTTATTCCTTTTATTACAGTTAAAAGGAAATAGGATGTACGATTAAAACTTGAGAGTGTTAATTCTTGGTTCAACATTATCTTAAACACTTAATTTTGTTCATAAAGGAACTATTAAGTATAAATTATGATGAATGACAAAACTGCGTGTAATAAAGAAAATTGAAAAGATAGACGAAAACGTCTATCGCTTTCAAGATATAATGAAGTGAAGAATTTTTAATATTAAAACGAAGTAAATGTGTAAGGATTCAAACTGTGCAAATCATTCATTTAATTATACTACTTTTTCGTTTTTTTTTCTAATTTGATTAAAATACTCGATGTGGACAAACTTCTATTTGCCTGCAGAATCACACCATTTGTTGGAAATCCATTAGACATAAGTTAGGTTCTGTTGAAAGTTTGGGTTCACTGGTTTAAAGACTTGGAATGTGGAAGCATAATTAAATGAATGATTTGCACATTTTTAATGCTTTTACATTTACTACGTTTTAAGGAATGTTCACAAATATTGAAAATTCTTATCATTGTGTCTTGAAAACGATAGACATTTTCGTCTATCTTTTTGTATTGTATTGATCACCAATATGCTTCTGACGCCTTTTGTCGCGTATCATGTGGTGAATTTGTTTACATGTAGCTTCCAACGTTGCAATTTAATGTCATCTTTGGATGGCCCGTTAGAAGAAACGGCGCATCGCCTAGCATTAATTCTTTTATGAGGCTTCTCAGATTCACATGGGCTGTAACGCTAGCTCAAGCTTTAACACTATATAATAAACATCGTGTATAAACATTTGGCAAATGCTTGCTTTTTTGCAACGCCTACTAAGGTGATACTAAAGTGTATTCACCCGTGATTCATTCTATTATACAGTGAGTCCCAGAAGCTATGTCTAACTTCATTTAAAGTTCAAGGGTCTAGTTTTTGGAGAAACGCTTGGACAAGTCGATTGTTATTTTTGACTGCGATTTTTTTTTAGTGGTAAAATTTTGTATATAGGGTGGCCCAAAAATTAGTTACGACCACCAACCTGATTTTGTAAGATGGAAACACCTGTTTTTTATTTCATTCTTTGAATTCGCTTTGAATTCTGAGTAAATCTCATGAACCATGTCCTATTGTCCTATTGTCTTTATAAAACTATCAAGAGCACTTGAAAAATAATCGTATCCAAGGTTATCCATGAACAACAAGTACATGTTTTCATTTCCTTGGGTATGTCAATTTATTTCTGACGTCGAATTTCAACATCTGTCGTTTCTCCGATATGGTGTATTTTTGGATGAAACATTTCCTAATATGTGGATAGGAAGGAGATGATCTAACGAATGGCCTGCTAAGTCACCTGAGCTAAACCCGTTGGGTTTCTTTCTACGTGGATATCTCAAATCCAAAGTATATGTTGACAGGCCAAACAATCTGGAGATATTGAAAGAGAAAATCGGAAGGGAAGTGCGTGCCAGAACTCCAGAAGTGGTTGAAAACGTGCAAAGAGAGTTTATTCATGGCCTTGGCTATTGTCAAGTCGAAAATGGTGTACATTTTGAACATTTGATTTGATTTGTTTTTGTGCTTTTTGAATAAATTGGTCCGTTTGACAGAAAACAAATGCCGCCTTCCTTGATACGGTCTTAATTGTTGATACGTTCAATTGTAAATTCCTCGAAATCTGGACATGGACATGGTACATGAGATTTGCTCAGAATTCAAAACAGATTCAGAAAATAAAATAAAAAACAGTTTCCATTTGACAAAATGAAGTTGGTGGTCGTAACTTATTTTGGGCCACCCTATATACAAATTTTACCACTAAAAAAACCGCAGTCAAAAATAAAAAACGACGTGTCTGAGCGTTTCTTCAAAAACTAGACCGTTGAACTTTAAATGAATTTAGACGTAATTTCTGGGACTCAATGCAATTGTTCGTTATTTTTACGTTATTCTGATTACTGTATACTAAAATTTCATACTACTAAAATTAGTCAAATATGTTTTCAACAATATCGGCCCTTAAAGGTGTGCTTTTGGAAGTTTGAACCTTGCGTGAGTCAGTCCGAGTCTTTATTAGATTTTGCAAAATTTAATGTGTTTTTAACATCTGTATCAATTCTCTGATTGTTTAATTTATATCCTTATCATAATATATGATTAGTTTTAATGATTGTTAGGAGTATGATTTCATTGCTGCTCATAATAGTATATTATATATAGAGGGACCAAAGTGCAGCATTTAATCCCGCGGGTGGGGTTTGTTACCTCGAGGCGAAGCCGAGAACCTTCACCAAGGATTTAGCACTTTGGTCCCGAAGTATATACGCTATTTTTTGCACTTCCAAAGTATTTATTTTTTTTTGTACAATAATTCCAAATTTGTTCGTGTCAATGTGACAAATTTGTATAAAATTATCTAGAAATCTGGCTATTTGACAAAAAAACAGTCGGTTAGCATAGGAATTAGTAAACAGCAGTAGCCATATTTGAAAAAAATTTTACAAAAGGGTAATAAATATGTATGACGAATCTGATCTAGAAAAAGCCGCTGAAGAGGCTTTAGAAGACATACTGCCTTTCAAATCTCGTAAAATATACGATAAAGAGTATGAAATATTTTTAGTGGTGCTGTGAAAAGAAAATTACAAATTTTAACGAGGATGCGTTGCTAGTATTTTTTAATGAAAATGTAAACAAATTTGCTGCTTCTACATTGTGGGCCCAGTATTCAATGTTAAAAACTATGCTTAACGTTAAACATAATGTTGATATAAGTAAATTTCACAAATTGACGACGCTTCTGAAAAGGAAAAATTTTGGTTACAAAGCGAAGAAGTCAAAGGTACTAACTATAGAACAGATTGATACGTTTCTAAAGGAAGCTTCAGATGACACATTTTTAATGACAAAAGTGAATATATCCAAAAATCATATACGTACTGTTAAAAGTGATTTTTTTGTAGGTAGCACTCATATTTGGTGTGGCAGGGGCTTGTAGAGGACTTGAATTAGTCGAATTGTCAATTAATGATGTGACTGATCTGGGCAACAGACTTCTTGTTAACATTAGAGCTACCAAAAATGGAACAGAGAAGAACTTAGTTGTAAAAGATTCAGATAAAACTATCATTAGTTATACAAAAATCTGCATGAAATATATGTCATTGAGAAAAGCAGAAACTCCCCATTCAAGATTTTTTGTTCGTTACGTTAACAAGCAGTGTAAAGTGCAACCTCTAGGAAAGTATTTGGAAAATTACCCCAGAAAGTTGCAACATTCTTAAACCTACCAAATGCGTTGTCATATACAGGACATTGTTGGCGGCGAACCTCTGCATCACTACTAGCTGATCCAGGTGCGACTGTTGATGTTTTAAAAAGACATAGGGATGGAAGTCTGCAACTGTTGCAGAAGGGTATGTGGAAAACTCCCTGAATAATAAAAACATTATCGCTGAAAAAATTTTTGGAGGTGGAGGTGATCAAAAAACAGCCCACAGGCACTGATTCATTTGGAAATGCGTTCAACCTTACATCCAGCAGTATCGTTTCGGAACTCAATCGTCCGATATTTATTAATTGTAATAATATTAATGATGTTTCGTAAAAAAATTAATAAAAAATATTTGAAGTTTGACATCTTTCAATGAACTCTCTAGGGGGTTCAGTCCATATTTAATCCCTAGGGAATAAATGACCCACTTTAGTCCCTGTAGACAGAGACTAAAGTATCTATTTTAGTCTTGGAAGTGCAAAATAGATATTTATGTATTAAGGGCATAATCAAAAGATTATGGCGCGAGGGAATGTTAAAAGCCCGACGCGAAGCGGAGGGCTTTTGCATTCCTGAGAGCAGTAATCTACAATTATGCCCGTGGTACATACAATGCTTAATTTTATTTTGCACCATGAAACTGGAACAAAATATTAAAAAGATTCAGTATTTTCGGCAAGTTTTTAAATGCAAATGCAGTGAAATAAAGTCGACAGTAGGCTAATTTGTTGTTACTAAGATACTGTGATATTGCTATTATATATCATGTCATGTGTTTGCTGTCAATCATGCTGCTTAGCATCAATGACATTTCCGTGCTATAAAGACCACATTACGCTCGCATTTGGAGGCGTATAAAGAACATTATGGTCGCAAAATAAAATAATAGATATTTATGTATTAAGGGCATAATCAGAAGATTATGGCTCGAGGAATGTTAAAAGCCCGACGCGAAGCGAGGGCTTATATTCTGAGCCATAATCTAATTATGCCCGTGGTACATCTAATGTTTTATTTTATTTTGCACCATGAAACTGGAACAAAATTTTAAAAAGATTCAGTATTTTCGGCAAGTTTTTAAATGCAAATGCAGTGAAATAAAGTCGACAGTAGGCTAATTTGTTGTTACTAAGATACTGTGATATTGCTATTATATATCATGTCATGTGTTTGCTGTCAATCATGCTGCTTAGGATCAATGACATTTCCGTGCTATAAAGACCACATTACGCCCGCATTTGGAGGCGTATAAAGAACATTATGGTGGCAAAATAAAATAAAAGTATTTGTGACCCCATTCCTTTGTTATCGCGTATTATTATTTACGTAGTACAAAATTTAAAAGGATAAGCTACTTTCATTATGTTCAACTTACAGAGTGGTTTATTTATTTTATGGGAATTTTGATTTATGCAACTTGACAACGACAATGTTCCACTATCTTTTATTAATTTATGAAAGCTTCAACGTAACAATTGGTCTATTAGAATATCTGGTACTTCGAGTTTATTTTAAATAGTTTCATTTTAAGAGATTTAACGTAACCTAAATATAGAATAAATAAGTCCGTTGACAGATCATCTGGTTTATTTGCACGTAATTTTATTGCAATTGCGTGCAGATGTTTTGAAGTTTTATAGAAAACGTCGGACCGAGGATTTAATACACTGATTTACCTGGTTTGCCACAAAAGGTAAGCAAGTTTTTTGTTTGTTGGGAACCATCTGCATTTAGGTATTACGACCTTTATAATGACATTTATAAACGTTCTGGCGTCCACACCATTTATGACTTACACTTATTGTGTTTTACGTACTACGAGCTATCCTAAACGCATAAACTGGAAACGCGCCTACCCTATTTTTTCACTGAGCTACTGAGCCCTGCATTATCTGTTACTTCCGATCAACTACCATTTTCGTCCGTAACAATACCATGGGGAAATAGGATCTACCAAAACCATTTCTCTAAACATAAAAAAAAGTATTAAAATTTAACTTTATTGAGCTCTACGAATTCTATAGAGATCCCATAAATTAAAAAATGCTAGGAAAGCTGAAAGGAGGTTAAAACGTGTAAATATAAAAACACAATAAATAAAACAAATGTTCTAAAATGTATAATCAGCACAAAAAATCGTACACAAACAACCGTAATAAAACCAAACTCCCAAAAAAGTTAGCTTATTTAAGTAATTGGCTAAACCAAATCATATTCCCAATTAGATGAGCGATGGGTGGAAAAACAAAACGTTCGATACCTTTAATAAAGGATAACTTCACACATGTGGGACGTACCGGTTTTGTCTGCGGTGCGTATGTCACACATGTGTGAAACCAACTTGTTTGCGCTTCAATACCTGAGTGTTGTCGCAGTATTGAGAGTGAGTGCATCAATTTTCTTGAGTGAATAGTTAAACAATAAGGTGTTGTACAATTTTTTGTCCTTGTTACTAATTTTTGTTTCTCACCAAGTACTATACGTGTCGTTCTCATGCAAAAAAAATTCCATTCAAAGATCCAAAAAATACGACTATTACGAATATTAGCTGTGTTAGAAACTTCTGACTCTGAAATAGATGAATTACTGGGAATTCCGAATACCAATGATCAATATTTTTTTAGAAAGTGTCCCAGGAAAGTGATGACGGATGAAGGTAGGAATTTTGATTTCTCTTGTGTTTTTTTAGATCGCATATTTTCATGCTGATGCAGACTTGCCACCACAATGACCTGAAACGCACACAGGTGTCCGAAGTATTATTCCAACGTGGTCAAGCAACCCTATAGCCTTGAAGATGTTTCCAATCACGAAGAGCAATTAACTTTTACAGTTAATTCCGGGGAACAACGTGCCGATTGATTACTTTCATGTAATACTCGACGATAATATTCTCTACCTAACTCTGACGGAAACAAATAATTTCGCCGAACCCGTGTTTTTGGCCGTGGGTTTCACAGATACTAGATAAAAACTAGTTACTTCTGCAGAAATGCTGATTTCCGTTGGCTTAGTGCTACATACTGGCATAATTCGCACAAATCGCCTTCAGGATTACCGAAAGCGTCATACCTTATTTAATTTACAATGATTTTCTAAACATATCAGTGGAAATTGCCTTCATAAAATAAACCCTTTTTTAAGTTCTTCCTACGAAAAGTTCTTTACTATCCCGAAAGGGGACTGGTAATGCTGTGGAAAGGTCGTTTAGCATTTTGCCAATACATCAAATACAAGAAGCATATATATATATATATATATATATATATATATATATATATATATATATATATATATATATATATATATATATATATATATATATATATATATATACATGTTCATTTCAAAACTTTCCACCTTGGATTTCTCGAAATGTGAGGATTTCTTAAAAAATCACTAAAACACGTAAAAAGGATTATCGGAGGCACAACTTTTTAACCAAAAATTGCTTCACCCCTTTTTACCACCCGTCCCTGCAAAACCGTGAAGATTCGTTTTATTCCATTATTTTGGCGTTTATTTCTTTAACAGGCCCATTCCTTTGTGAGCAAAGTAAGAAAACCCTTTTATTTGCTCTATAAAAGTTATCCCTTAAGACCAAAATTCTTAATGTATTATTATTATTAACCCTTTCGCCTAGAGTGTAAATCATTTTAGTTAGTCTAGTTAAATAACTTGTCAGTGCCACAATTCCTTTTTCGCTTTATTGTCACTATAGCAACTCAAAGCAAATTGAATCCCTTCATTTCCGTATTAACAATTAATACAATACAATAAATGCAGCATAAAAACTTTTCAACAAACAACACTTCAAATAAGGTAAAACACATTTTTGATTTAACAGATACGGAGTATTAAAATCCATGTCGTTACTTGGCCTTTTAGGTCTGAATTGATGTCTTGGTACCTACGTCAAGGAAATAATTGCTATTGAATCCATTTTTGGAGCAATTATTATTTCTTCTATGACAGTTCTTCTCAATGAAGGTAACAATACATTAAGAATTTGGGACTTAAGATCCATATAGCAAAAAAAAAGTGTTCCTTAGTTTTCTCGCAAACGAAAGGACCGTTTAAAAAAGTAAACCCCAGAATAAAAGGACCAAACGGACCATTCGATACCTCTTACTATTTGTGATTTTGAATGGGATAACTTCTGGGGGCGGGGGGATAAAATTAGGCAAGCAATTTTTGGTTAAACAATTGTCCCCTTGATAATCCTTTTATATTTCAGGGATTTTTTAAACAATCTTCACATTTCGAGAAGTACAAAGTGGGAGGTTTTGAAATGAACCTTGTATATGCTTACTGAACATTAGGGAGTGATATTTAAATTATTAATATACACCGGGGCAATGGACAATTTAGGTAGAAGTGGACCTACCACAAAAGTCGTACTTGATCGTACATTAACTATTCGCAAAACGTACTGTATCGACACTCCAAACGCAAAAACGAAAAGTAACCCCAACGCCGTCATAGATAAAAAGCTGGAAAAGGCTTAAGTCATTGCATAATTCCCGAATTGATATTATGGTCGGAAAGTGGAACGATAAACGTGACGTTATGTATATGAAGTATACTGGCAGGCAAAATCAGTCAAGGGAAAAACCTACGCCATGCTTTATTATGTCAAATTCGTGAGCAGTGTAGGTCACCAGGACCAACTGAAAACGTACTATAGTACGTCTCTTAGATGGAAGAAAAAATTAGGAATCTATCTCATTTACCTCATGTTACTAAATTCTTTCTTTCTGTATAAAAAGTATTTGGGAAAGAAAACAAGCCTTTATGACTACAGATTGTCTGTAATGAAAACGATTGTTGGATAGTCAGACGACAAAAAATTCTAGAGTGAAGAAGTTAGAATCTGAGCACATATTGTCAAAAATTACATCCAAAGGTGAGGACGGACGGACGAGCAGAAAAAGATGGATAGTCGGCCATAAATGAAAACAGAGAAAGATAACTATATAATTTCGAACAAAGTTCTGGTCCACCTGGGTTGTGTGTGTGCAATTACTTCGACGTATTCCATAAATAGAAATTCACATTTTTGTGTTCCTTGTTAGTTTGACTCTCTCCGTATTTTTAACACAGCCTGTTTATTTTTCTCAGAATTACTAATTTTATTGTTACCATATATTTCTTTACTGCCTTGTCCAATATGTTGCAATTTTAGTGTTGCCAAGGGTATGTTTTTATTTCCATTCTCTTTTACAATTATACGATAAGCATAGTTTTGTATGTTTTTTTGAGACTAAACGTGTATTTTTATTTGCAATTGTATTATTTGCTTGTTACAAATGTCACACATACATGATAGTGCGCACCCCACAATAAATTCGTCATCAGATGCGCATGTCACATATGTGTCAAAAAACTTTAAAACTTTAAAAACAGTTCATAGAAATATATTAATTATGAATATTAACCCTTCAGTACGCGCTACTGTGCATAAAACATACGTTTATTATTACTTACCACAGTATATCTCGATGGATCGCTTCCCCCATCCGCCGCCCTACGTAACCTTCACGCTTTCAATGTACGTTCCACTTAGTACGTGGCGAGACTTAGAGTGAAGTGCGTCGAATTTTTTAGTGGCTTGAATTGTTTTAATATTTTGTTCACATTTTAGAGTAAAATTGCTTCTATATTTTACTTTTTTTAAATGTTAGGGATTCAATTGATGTAAGAAACCCAAACAAGCTCAAATAACGGGAACCGGACTAATTCAGAGCTGCACTTTTGAACGATCTAGAAGAAGTAAAAGTCGTGGGGCACTAGCATCGCTAGACGTGAACAAGATACTAACTCGGAAGATGAAGAAACGGCCAGCGACAATGAAAATAATATGGACTACTAGGAAGAAACTGCCAGAACCAGAAAAGTGTGTTTTACAAGCAAGTATAAGGAAACCATTTGGTATAAACACCCTATCAAAAATAAGTTTGCCAAACAACCCCAAAAAATATCGTAAAAAGTGTTTCCCGTCTTGCTATCCTCCGTCATGGGGCAGCAGATCTCAAAGATACCTGCTTGAAGTTTATTACACCTGATATAGATGGAACTGTGAACTGCACTAATATATTCATAAATCAGGAACAAGAAGCGTTTATCGGAATTAAAGATGCTAAAGAAACTACTAGAGATGAAACATTGGCGTTCCTATGGATTTCTTATTTTTTGGGCATAAAAAACAAAGCCGCACGGATTTCGCCAGATTTGGTACCCTGATACTGGCAGTATTATTGTTCGAGCATGTATGAGTTCAAAAGGGTTCTTATTCTTGCTCTGAACAACTCGCTTTGATGATATTACTAACAGACAAGACAGAAGACAAACAGATAAGCTTGCCTCAATTAGGAAAATACTTGATGAATTCGTACATAATTGCAAAAAAAAAATGTGCTGTGGATAGTTCATTACCATTGATGAGATTATAGGTGACGGTGTAGTTTTATCCAGTCTAATAAGCCATCCAAATACGGACTATGTGACTCCAAGACCTTCCACGTAAGCAATTTTGAACTATATTGTGGAAAGCAACCTGACGGACCCTACCAACAGCTAAATACTTTGTTTGAAATTGTATATAGGTGAGTGGCCCTCTGTACAAATGAAAATAGGAATCTCACCTACGACAATTGGAACAGTAGTTATCCGGTAACCAAAGAATTGCTAAAAAAGAAGATTACCTTCCTGGCTCTTTGAAACAAAATAATAGGGAAATACTATTTAAACTTCAGCCTAACAAAAACAGACCAATTCTTGCTTCAATGTTTGCCTCCCAAAGTGATGTAACGCTGGTTTCTTTTAACCCAAAAACGGGCAAAGTTGTACTTTTATTGCCGACCATGCACAATGATGAGTTCATAGATCCGGTAAGTCTAAAACCAGATATTGCGTTATTCTACAAAATGGGGGATAGATACTGTAGACCAAATGACTGCCAATTACACAGTGCAACGAAAAACAACAAGATGGCCTCTGGTTGTGTTCTTCCAGGACTAAATGCAAACATCATCTACAACTTCTTATTTCCCTATAGTGATGAAACAAGTAGAAGAATATTTGTGTAAAATTTAGCTTTCCCTCTAATGAAGCCCCATTTGCAAACCCGATCCAAAATTACAAACTTATCTAGCGACGTAAAACAATATTTATCAAAGTACAGACAAAAAGATGAAGGGGTTGAGCAAGAAGCCATCACTACTGCAAGAGGCTCCCTATGTAGATGGAAAAAAAACTACTATAAAATGCAGTACTTGTCAAGATATGGCTTGCATGAATATGTCGTTACTGTGCACACATGTCTCGTTTGTAAAGAAAATCAAGTTGATGATGCAAGTGAATTTACTGTCTTACTGAAGTAGTTTCTATATTTTTAATATTTTATGGGCCCTTTTTTGAATAATGTGTTAGCTTTGCTGTTAATCCTTTTCAAATAAAATGTTATAAGTTAGATGCTTTATGGAATCATTTCGGTAAATAAATCTCCGTATTGATATAGGGGTTAGTTAAATGCTAGTAAGTGTACGAGTACCACCAGGAAGTTATGTGCGATTGTGTACTCAATAAAGGTAAGTCCGGCCCACTTTGTTGCGGAAATCCATTCAGTGTACGAAATAGACCTAGCGACTAGTTTACTAAAATGTAATCTAGCACCTACAAAAATGGTTAAGGATTTGTCTCTAAAAGATAAGTTTCATCAAATAAAAGTGGTGCACATAGAGAAAAGTAACTACTGTTGTCGCAGTGAATGAGTTAAAGTTTGTAGAATAAATGTATTCCTTTAAATTATGAAAACTATCATGACTAAAATTCATAATTAAAGTATTTACTTGTTATTGAGGTCGTATACTTAAAAGAACATTTTACAAACTCTAAACGTTTCAATAGCAATTGCAGTAGAAAAGTGATAACAAATATTTGAAATATTAATGTCAACAAAATTTATATAAACTTGTATTACTTGTTTTTTTTTACTTTTACTGAGGAGAATAGCTACAATTTCTATTGAAACGTTTAAACCCTGTAAAATTTGCGGGGTACAAACGTACACCAAGTTAAATTTTTTTATATTACCTCTTATTTCATATGATTCATAGCGATATTTTTATTTGTTGTAACTGAAGGGTTAACTATCAGTATTGTCTATATTTTGCACGTGAAATAATATAAACCTTTCAATGTAATAATTAAAAACTACTGTAGGTACGTGTGTACCCCACATGGTATTCGGCGTCACATTTTTTCAAAGTACAATAAGAAATTATTTCGCATGCGCAGTTTCATTTATTAAGTAAATCGGCTTTCTAATCGTGTTAGAACGCGCAGTTATCGCTTACTCGTTGTAGAGGTCCAAACGTTCAATTTGTTTAGTTATATCGTTGAAAATTCATGATCTTACAGTGCTTACAGAGTTGGATTTAGACAGAATTGTAAATGCGGATTTAGATTTAGATAATTTCGATACTGGTAATACTCTTGACAGTAACGAGGGCAGTGATGCCGAGTCTTAAATACAAAAAACTATTGAGGACAGTATTGCATTTAAATAAAGTGAGGAATCGTCTGTGTTAGGTAACATTGTAACAAAATCTACCGATCAAACTGCGGAATGTGATTTATTTTACTAAACTAAAGACGGTACAACATGGAATAAGTTACTGTTCAAACAAAGGCGACGTAGAAAAAAGAAAATATCATTAGAAAAGGTTTGAATGAGTACAGAATGAATATTGAATCCAGATGCATTTAGTTTATTTTTGACAGACAACTTGACTTGGAATCATAATTTTACATACAAACGATAGAGCCGAAAAGATTTAACAATCGTATTTCTGATAAACTTTATTTTATTTCTTTACTTTTAGGTATTTCATTTGTGGAATGAACGGAATCCAGATAAACGCAGTATTTGGAAATCTACTGATGCTGTGGAAATCAGAGCATATATACGTCTTATTCTAATATTGGGTGCGATGCAAGCAACGAAAGAACCTACCATGATGTTATGGAGTTCCAAAAAAGGTTAAGCTCGCCCGATAATTTCAGAAACGATGTCATGTTGTCGTTTTTAATTGATAACGTCATTTCTTAGATTTGAATATGCAGCAACACGCGATGTTAGAAAAAACAAAGATAAGTTAGCTCCAGTACGAGAAGTATTTGATCTTTTTGTTGAAAGTTTTAAGAAAGTGTATAATCCTGGAACTCATATTACTATAGATGAACAACTGGTTTCGTTTAAAGGTCGATGATCATTTAGAGTACATATGAAGAGCAAGCCGGACAAAGGCGGCATAAAAATCTGGGCTGCTGTTGATAGTGATAATCCGTATACCATAAATATGCAACCATGTTTAGGTAAAATAAATAGTTCTGCCGAAAACAATCAAGGACAAAGAGTCGTTCCTGATTTGATTAATTTTATGGATTCTAGTTATGGAGTCTCTACTGATAATTGTTTCACCAGTTTACCTTTAGCAGACAAACTATTGCAAAAACGAATGACCATATGTGGTACATTACGAAAAAATAAACCATACATGCCCCTAGAATTTCTCGCTAAACCCTATGTTTTCAAATATGTTTGGTTTTACACATAGGCATACAATGGTATCTTATGTACCAAATAAAAAGAGGGCTGAGACACTACTATCCACTGACATTATGATGGTCTCGTTTCAGGAGAAAAGACGAATTTTAAACCGAATATGATAATACTACAATAAAACCAAAGGTGCTGTTGATACGACAGATAAGATGGCCTCAGAATATTCAGCTTATCGCATTACCAATCGATGGCCAATGGCTACATTTGATCAATTATTAGATGTAGCTGGTATTAACGCGTTTATATTATGGGGCATAAAACATCGAGAAAGAAACAAAGGCAAAGACAGTAGAAGAAAATTTTTGCTAGATTTAGGCGAACGACTTCTGAAAGAAAACGTAATAAGAAAATACAACATGGAAAAGACAATGCACAAAAAGCTGAAAAATTTTATTTTGGAAATTTTTCCAGATTTGGCAGAAGAACCGAAAGAACCTGCAGTAGTACGGCCTACACCGGGTCGCTGTTATTATGCGATAGAATGAAAGATCGAAAGTGCAGACAGATTTGTTCCACCTGTAAAAATTTTAAATGTGGTATCCATTCTATCAAAAAAACAATTTGCATAAAATATGAAGAAGGATAAGTACTAATAAATGTTAAATGTTACTTTACCGTTTGTTCTTTAGTTTATCATTTAATAAACGTTCATAAACTATTATGCGTATTTATTGGTATCTCATAAACGTAGTTGTACCATTCTGTTTTCTATATAATTATTTTGGGGTACAAATGTACCGGTACTTGGTAATTCATGTAACTTTTTTAGCATGGTGCCACGAAGGTTAAATACATGACTTCTACCTAACTTTTTTGAAATAACACTCCGCTAATTTTTAATCGTATTAAGTAATTGGGCGTATTTAACCCGGCGTTGGTACGGTGGTGTACAATATACCCCAAGGCATTTTATACAAAAATATTTTTGCAGCAACGATTGGCTGTCCCTTTGGTGTACCTTCGTACAGAACTTGGTTATATGCGAATATACAGAACACCAGAAAATATAATATTATCGTTCACTTGCCGGGTGTAAAATGATAGTTTATGAACATCAAAGAACCAGTGGAATGTTGGAAATTTTTTATACAAAGGGAATGCCCTGACACTGTGAAACATACAAATTTTGTACATAGAGAAAGAGCGCAACATTATAAGCGTTCGGATACACAACCTCTAACCAAGGATACAACAGTAAAAGAATTGCAAGCTAGGTTACGACTTTTGAAGTCATTTGCGCAAACTGTTAATGACCTGTGGGCTACTATGGCTTAAGGGTTGACATTTTTAGGAGAGTGATGTGTAAAAGACGATTTCAAATATTGGTATCATCTCTACGCTTTGATAATAGTCAAACCAGAGCAGAGAGGCAACAGTTGGATAAACTGATAAACCCACGCCTATCGTTGAAAATTGCTTAGTTACTTATACTCCAAGCTAGTAGGTTACTGTTAAGAAATTGGAAGCATTTCGAGATTGATGCAGTTTCCGTCAGTTTGTACCGAAAAAGCCAGCCAAATATGGCATAAAAATATATGCACCAGTACAGTTTATGTTCTTAATCAACTAATTTATGTGGGAAAACAGCCGCCTGGTCCTTTTATGGTTAGCAACAAGCCTGAAGATATTATTGTGAGACTCAGTAAACCTTTTCCAAAATATGGCCTTAACATAACCTTTGATAATTGATTTTCAAGTTATTCTCTTGTTATTAGATCGTTGAATGAGTATAAAGTAACACCACTTTGTTAAATTACGAAAAAATAAAAAGGAAACTACACCGCAGCTTTTGCAAGTAAAAGAACGAGCAGAACAGACCCTAGTTTCTTCCGTAGCCAGGAAGAGAAAAAATGTACTGTTGCTCTCGCCCTTAAATCACTATGATACAGTCGATCAAACAACAGGACTTGCATCGAAACCTGAAATTATTAAACTTTATAATTTCACGAAGGGGGGAGTTAATGTAGCTGATGAACTCTCTAGTAACTATGACGACTCACGAAATAGTCGCAGGCGGCCTTTAACAGTATTTTTCTCTTTGCTGAATACAGCATCCATCAATGCCTTTGTTGTATACAATTCGAATGTTGACAATTCGATACGACGACGCTACAGTGGGGTAAGATATCAAAAAAGCTGGCATTAAATGAAAAAATCAAATATATTGAGTATTTTACATTATTTACACAGTAAACACTGGGAATATTGTTCCTTCCCTCAATTCCCCCTCCCAAGCCATTCAACGCACTTCACTTGTCACGCATTATTGGAGGAGTCAATATAGTGCGTTCATACTTGAAAAGCAACTACTAGTTAAGTGCAGTGATTTTTTGTAGTTTAAGATATTAATTACAAAATAAATTATGGAAGGTAAGTAGTAATATTTATACATATCTGCAATAGTTAATAAACAAAAATTAAGTCTAGTATATCGTGTTAAAGTATCCCTCTTAAAATAAGTGCTTATTTTAGCAATCTTCGATTATGTTCCTAGCTGCTGTAGTTTTTTTAGATACTCCTATATTCCTTAATACAATATCGACTTAAATGTTGCTACAATTTTTTATTAATAAAGTTGTATATATAATGACATTTTATGGATATTTCTAATTTCATCTGTAATTCTCTATTTTGATACAGGTGCAAGGTCCCACTCAATATTAATAACAAGAAAAGAGCTTGTTGACATGAAAAGATCTGACAAGTAAAGCATTCGAAAAAATTTTAATTTTTAGAAGTCTGTTAGGTTCCTAAAAATCGTCCCAATTAATTTTCCTATCCTACCAAAGACATTACTATCAAAACCTCTTTCCTACTTCCTTCCTCAACGGAATGTAATAGATTAAACATTCTATCAGCTTTCCACTCCTCCTCCCTCTCCTAGTAAATCCCCTATAAATAACCATGCTCCCTCACCCTATTCATTCAATTGGATTCATTCGTACTTGATCCTGAGAATTATCTGCCAGCTTATTATAACCTGTCTATTATTAATTTTTTGTATAACCTGCCTGTTCGTTTAATCCTAGTACCATCTTGACACATTTACTGATCTTCTAATAACCTAGTTCCAGTTTCATAATTTTCTATTTTAATTCCCTTAACCACAAACGTAAGTACATATTCACACACTTTCTCGGTGTTTTTATCTA
Organism: Vesta saturnalis; assembly: GCA_036346205.1. Taxonomy (NCBI): domain Eukaryota; kingdom Metazoa; phylum Arthropoda; class Insecta; order Coleoptera; family Lampyridae; genus Vesta; species Vesta saturnalis. The sequence goes on along the minus strand of JARFJB010000632.1, from coordinate 67,269 downwards.
GTGACGTTGTTCTACTACTGGTGGCTTCGGCCCCAAGAGGTAAAGCGATTTTACGAAACCCTCTTCCTCTAACCGAACGTCCCAGAAAAAATCTTCTACCTGTCCCTTCGGTGTGCGTACTTCGAAGGAGAGATAAAGATTGTTAATAGCATTACTTCATTAATGATGGCTCTGACCCCAATTATAAGGTAATCCTATAATGCGACATATCCCTATAATTTTCCCTTATATATAATTGTAAACCTTGCCCCTTTCTGACATCCATTCGTTGTTACAACCACGAAGGGTGTATAGAAAACATTAATTAATTAATTAATCGATTTACAAAATAAAACTTATTCCGTCACCTGCATATTATAAATATACCGCTCACCCCTGTATAATACCTCTTTTACACCCCTTTTTGGACTGCTTTCCTCACTCCTGCTACCTGGTGTTAAAAACTGATTATAATTCATCAGAATGTCCTGTAATTTCAACATAATACCACTAGAATAAATCCACTACGTTTTATTTCACCTAATCCTAGCGTTAATTATCAAACACAGTTAATTACACCCTCCCTCCATTTCTCTCTCGTTAACTTTATATTAAACTACCTCCATTTAATTTAGTGTAATTATTTACACCAGTATAATTGAATTTTCACATTCTACCCCGAAACCCGATCCAGATGACTAAATGGAAATTCAGAATCAAGTTTTAGGTTATTTTTATATGCCAGAATTAGTTTTTTGTGCTACTATATTTTTTAGGAAAGTGTTATATTTTAATTTTCTCCCTTGTCTAATTAAAATTACACATTATATTTTATTTACATGTATTGTGTTATCTTGTGCTAACAATATGCAACCCAACATACACTTCAGTATTGAAAATTTCAAACAGAAGCTCCACTGTAGAGACTCAGCTAGCAAAACAAAGCAATCATAAAACGTTTTATTGGGCACTCATTTGAGGTGTTACAAAGTGGCAACCGAAGTGAGAGGCCTCAAAAACTATTAAGCTAAAATACCCATTAACTAATTCTCGCCTTCAGCGATCCAGACCAGCCGAACAGGTATAAAACAACGCCAGAACCGATTTATATTTCAGACTGTGAAATAACAATACCAAGGGGTATTCCAGCCCTAATTGTTCTAATTACAGAAAGTTTATTTCCAGAACCAGCCAGGACTAACTGTAACGTAAGAATTTCTTTCCAGGAACTAGTAGTTGTTAAACAATTAATATTCTCTTACAGTAATAATTTAAACTTTTAGTTCCAGAATTAAAAATGTGCAAGATAACCTTTTTTTTTTTATTTACAGCATCAAATTTGTAAACATCGTAACAGTTTCTTTTCAGAACTAGTTTAAAATTGAGTTACACAGTTTAAAAGTGCTTGACAATTAACATTTTCTTACTCAAATAAATTACATTTATTTCCAGAAATAATTACATATTATTTTATTTCCAGAAACTAACAATAAACAATTACTTTAGCATAAAAATTACAGTGCTAAACAAAGTAGTGAAGCCAGATAGTTACTGCATACAAATTTTATTCCAGCTTCAGCAGATAAGTTTATCTTTAGCCATTCTACACATCTCAAATTCACAACATATTGAAACCTAAAACAAAACAATAATGAGCACCAGTACACTAGCCCCAGAAAAGAAGGACCTACGAGTTGAATGGGTTTACACCCTCAAAAAGGAGAACAATATCTGGTGCAGTCGATATCTTCCGAGCCAGAATAATTAGATATTTAAGGACCGGGGAAGCACAAATCGTAATACCTACAGTCCCCGAACCTCCAACTCGACCAGAAATGAAAGCCAGGAGTACTCAAACATCCAGTATATTTTCATCAGCCTCTATAGGATCTCCCAAGTTGGGATTGAAGTATGGCGGACTCAGTGACCCCCTTTCTTTTCTGGACAGACAGAACTTCAGGCATACCTTCAGGTCCCGGACGAAGACATGCTGCTAGCACTACCCGAACTCCTGAAAGAAAATGTACTGTTATCGTTCAGCAACAATGGCGTATCTTGGGATAACTGGACAAATTTTCTGAAGGCCTCCAGAGGACAATTTCTACCTCCCAGATATCAAAGAAGGTTGGAAAAGGAGATACGTAATCGTGTCCAGAGACCCAGAGATAGGGCAGTAGCGTACGCAACCACCTTGCTAACTCTAATGAGAAGACATGGAGGGATGACCACGAGTAGTCAGCTAGAACGAATCTGCGACAACCTGCGGACAGAATATAAATATTAGATAAGTAAGTCTCCTGATCAAACCCAAAGTATCACTCACCGAATTACACTAATTCCTGGTGTAACACCGGTCAAGCAAAGGTATTGCCTCCGAAACCCGGCTATGCAAACCATGATCAACCAAGAAGTTGATGACATGCTCGAAACGACGTTATTGAGTCCTCACATATCCCATGGAGTTATCCTGTTGTTTTAGTCAGAAAACCCACCGGAACGTGCCGCTTCTGTGTTGATTACAGGTAGGTAAACCAAGTAACAGTCAAAGATGTCTACTCTTTGCCTTTTATCTAAGGGATACTGGATCAGCAAAGAGAAACAATATGTTTGTACATTGGATCTTACCACCGTAGTCTAAAGTGGCTACGCACACTGGAGAAATAAACTTCACGCCTGGCGCGTTGGATCATAGAGCTACATCAGTACGATTTTACCATCGACTATATGAGAGGGACACTCTACAAAGTGGCAGACGCTCTCCCCGACTACCTGATCCAGTCCCTCTTCAACCTGTTCTCTCTACTCTGGAATGGGATGCCGGCAACCGAAATTGCCCCTGGTCCCAAAGACTCGTACAAGTCCAACAGCATCCATGCGACAATCCCCTGTACAAAATACAAAATGGGTTCGTATATAAAAAAATTCCAGGTTCATCACCCGAAATAGAATCCGGTACACATAAAAGTTGAAAACTATGCTTTCCGTGAACATGTAGTCTTTAAATACGGTTGTCCTTACACTCTGAACACAATGATCCCCAGTATACTAGTGGCATTTTCAGAGAGGCCCTGGAAAATCTAGGTATTAGACATCGAGTCATACCGCCTTACACTCATCAGGCTAACCCGCTTCAGCGTGCCAACAAAGTTATTCGTACCATGATAACCCAACCCATAGGAGAGTACCAAAAGTAATGGCACGTGCACATACCTGAAGCAGCTATTGCTATAAATTCCGCGAAACATTCCTCGACAGTATTTTCGCCAGCCCTCCTCAACCTGGAAAGATAACGTGACCATCCACTTCATCCCTGATGGGCAAGGAACTCACTAACCATATGAAACGCTCGCCCGTTACACCCTTTCTTTGGAGTTTGATGCGCTGAAGCATAGCTATGATCTTCGACGTCGCCCCTATCGTACCCAACTAGGTGAGTTAGTCCATAAGAAAACATATTATCTTTCCAGCAACTTAAGGACGCCAAACTCGCTCCAAAATTTACCGACCCTTACCTGATCAATAAAATAATCTCACCTGTGATCGTGGAACTTTGTGAACCAGGCACGAGGAAGATAGGCAACGTGCACTTCATGGTCCTCAAGAGCGCCGACGTGGACGTGCCCCCTCCAAAAGAAGTGGAAGATCCTACTACGGTTGGACAACGGAGGGGACTTTGACGGCTATATAACCAAATTCTCTGGACCAGGAAGGCAGTCTAGCAATATAGCAGCAATTCTAATCACCAAGACCGCCCGTTGTCGCCGTCATAGTATCCGACTTGGCAACCTCAGTCCTTCAAAGAGCCTGGCACAGAAAATTCTCCTCCTGCATACTTGTCCTATAATACAAAAGCTCTTAGTCCTTACCGTCACACCATCGTTCACCCACCATCTCCAGCTGTTCTTAAACTATCCGTGCCTCTCCCCCGTCTCAATAGATCTACCACCTCCCTGGCGGTACCCACCCCGGTGTTCCCATCGCGCCTCACGCCTCCATTCCTCACATGTTCTGGAAATATTGGAATTAAAACCCACCTCACCACAAACCTTACACTTACCCAAAAATTTGGGATACAACGCCTACCCCTACTGGAAACGCCAGCACCAAGACCACCTCAAGCTCCCACCAGTGTCGGGTGGAGGCGAACCAGAAACCGTCGGCGGGTGAAAATCAAGCTGGCCACAGCAGAATCCATCCGAATGAAAAGGACCCAGGCCGTTGAGTGTAGTTTGCTACAAGAACCAGCCGCAGGACCATCTTCTCCTCCTCTCCCAGGTAATGGTAGTGTGTAGTGATCCTAAAGATCATCCCAATTAATTTTGCTATCCTAGCAAGGAAATTACCATCAAAACTCATTTCCTATTTCCTTCCCAACAGAATGTAGTATTGTTTAAAAATACTATCAGTTCCCACACCTTCCTCTCCTAGTATATTCCCTATCATTCATCATTCGATTGGATTCATTCGTACTTGATCCTTAGAATTACCTGCCAGATTATTATAATCTGTCAATTATTAATTCACTGTAACCTGCCTGTTATTCATTTAATTCTAATACCATCCTGACATATTTCCTGATCTTCCAATCTCCTAGTTCTAGTTTCTTAATTTTCTATTTTAATTCCCTTAATCACAAACGTAACTACCTATTTACATACTTTCTCGGTGTTCATACCTCGAGGAGTTGTAACCAGTTTCCTAGTGACGTTGTTGTATTAATGGTGGCTTCGGCCTCAAGAAGTTAAGCGATTTTACGAAACCCTCTTCCCTCTAACCTAACTTCCGAGAAACAATCTTCTACCTGTCCCTTCCGTGTACGTACCTCGAAGGATAGACAAAGATTGTTAATAACATTACTGCATTAATGGTGGTTCCGACCCCAATTATAAGGTAATCCTATACTGCCACATATCCCTACAATCTTATATATAATTGTGTGAACTTTCCCCCTTTCTGACATCCTTTCGGAGTTACAACCACGAAGGGTTACCATCATAATATAGATCTTATCCCTGCACTTTTCCCTTGTATAGTTCTGCAGACCTTGCCCCTTTCTGACATCTTTTCGGAGTCACAACCACGAGGGGTGTATAGAAAACATTAGTTAATTAATTAATCCCGATTCACAAAATAAAACTCATACAGTCACCAGCATATTATAAATATACTACTTACCCCTGTATAATCCCTCCTTTACACTCCATTTTGGACTCATTTCCAAACTCCTGCTACCTGGTGTTAAACACTGATTACAATCTATCACATTGTCTTGTAATTTCAACTTAACACCACTAGAATAAATCCACTACATTCTGTTTCACCTAATCCTAGCATTAATTATCAAACAATAAATTACATCCGCCTTCCATTTTTCACTCCTTAGCTTTGTATTAAACTTCCTCCATTTAACTTGAAGTGTAATTATTTTACACTAGTATAAATGAATATTCACAATGCATTCCACATACATCATTTGATACAGTTAGGTTTATTTACACCACACGATACACACCGTTTTATTTATTTTCGTAACATTCATTAGCATTAAATTTAACCCGTGTCACAATATCCACCAAATTTCCTAAAGCAAGCAATTAGTTGTTTTGCATTCCTAACCGTTTATATAGGCCAATGACACAACCCTAGCTTGCTTGAGTATACCTGGTTTCCATTCAATCTCGAATATTTATATTCAGCTTATTAAATCTTCTACAAGTCCCTGTATTTTTCATTTCTCACCAATTCATTATTCCAGAAATAGTAAAATAATCAATATCTCATCTGAATGAAAAATTGTAGTTGTTTCTCTGTAATTCAGAATCAAGTTTTAGTTTATTCTTGTATGCCAGAATTATTTTTTTTGAGTTACTATATTTTTTAAGAAAGTATTGTATTTTAATTTTCTTCCTTGTCTAATTACAATTACACATTATATTTTATCTACATTTATTGTGTTATTTTGGTCTAACCATAGGCAACTCAACTTACACTTCAGTGTTGAAAATTGCCAACAGAACCCCTTATCTAGAGACGGCTACCAACCAGGGCAATTATAAAACATTTTATTTGGCACTCCTTTGAGGTGTACAAGACCAAATCGTCAAAGTAACGAAACGCCAGGAAAATGACCCTTGTAAAATTAAAAAACGTTATCGCGGTTCAAATTTGAGTATAAATGACGTTGGACGAAAGCGTGCCGAATAGATGAAAGGTTTCAGGAGAATGATAGAGAATGGCTACAAACGAACATTTCATTTCCTTAAAAACCTGGAGTGGAAAATTTTGATTCAGCTCTGAACAGACAAAACGACTCAAGACAAAGATTCTACGTGATTTTACTTCAGTTTCAATATTAACATACGCTACACAAATAAACCAATCACAAATAACTAATAAAACTGTATCACCACTCTTAGATCTTGGAAAAAGACCCACTAAATCAATAGAAATACATTGAAAAGGATAAGAAAAATTTTTCTCTTTACCCATAAAACCATAATGATTAAACTGTGAAGACTTGCTTTGGTTACAAACATTGCAATTTCTAATGTATTTGGAAATGTCAGACTTCATTTTTGGCCAATAATACAATTCCTTGATTTTTGAAAAAGTTTTAAAAACACCAAAATGTGATGATGTAGGATCGTCATGAAATTTTTGCAAAATATCTTTCCTTAAAGATTTCGGAACAACTAATTTCCATTCCACTAAATTGGATTCGATGTTTAAATCATTTGAAGTAAATTTGTAAAGTTTATTATCTTCCACTCTCCAATCAGGAAATAATTCAGGATTCTTAGAAACGTTGGTTAACATTTTCTTATGCCACTCGTCTAAATCTACAGCAGAAAATTCTAAAGAACTAACTTCCAAAGGTGCTCTAGAAAGTGTATCAGGAACAACATTTAATTTACCTTTTCCATGAATGACTTCAAAATCAAATTGTTGAAGTTTAACACTCCATCGGGCTAATCGATCTGACGGATCTTTTAAATTATTGAGCCAAATTAGTGAATGATGATCAGTAATAACTTTAAAATGGGTACCTTCAATATAAGGTCTAAACTTTTGAATTCCAAAAATAACAGCTAGTAACTCACGTTTTGTAATTGAATAATTTTGCTCGGCTTTATTTAAAGTACGAGAACCATAAGACAAAACAACTTCATCCTCTCCTTCCCCTTGAGTTAACACACATCCAACACCACAATTGGAAGCATCACATTGTAAATAAAATGCTTCAGAAAAATCTCGCTAAGATAGGAGCATCAACTAATAGAGATTTAATTTTCAAAAATGAATCGTTCGCTTCGGTATTCCATAAAAATTTCTGAGATTTCTTTATACCTTTCAATAAATTTTATAATCGGAGCTAAAATTGTGGAAAAATCATGAATGAAACGTCTATACCAAGAACACATTCCAATAAAACGCTTAACTTCTGTAAAAGTATTTGGTTGAGGAAATTTAGTATAGCTTCTACCTTTGAAGGATCAGTATGAAGACCAATCTTATCGATAACAAAATCTAAATATGATAATTGAGGTTTACAAAATTCACATTTATCTAAATTAATATTTAATTTGGCATCAATAATCGTTTTAAAAACTTCTCTTAAAATAGCAATGTGTTCCTTAAATGTACAGTGGCCGGCGTGTAAGAAGACGAGCCCGCCTATGCGCGAAAGACGACTTTATGATGTTGTTCAAATTCCCGCGTTCGTTCACCTGAGAGGCGTCACATGGTGCATAATGTATGTTTTAATGGTATATTAAAAGCAATTCAAAGAACCATATTTTATGTAAATACGGAATTTATTATAATTAAAAGCTATACTGGAAGTAATACTATAATTAAATTAATAAAATCTATATGTTATTACATTACACATAATTGATACCTGTTACTAAAATAATATTGTCTAAAATGTTTCATTTTCACTAATTGCCGTCATTACGTTAACTGCTTATAAATTTATTATTTAGATAAGTATGTTTTTCCCCTCTAATCGTCTTTAAGACAATTTTCTAATGGGTACCTAATGCTTTCATTATTTCAATTTTATTAGTGTATATCAAAAATACATTCAAAATTACCTATTAGACAAATGGGAGAGATGCCTACATACTTTCAGGGATAGATGCCTATTATGCAAACATGAAAAACCAAATGTTAAAAAAAACGCGTCACCAATGGAAATATCGGAATTATTCATCTTCATACGCATTCTTCCAATATACATATAATTAAACATACACATGTGATACGCCACTGCTTAGTATTTTTATTATAATCGGCAACCGCCGTACTTCTTCGCGATGCGCCGGCTCCTCGTCTCCTTACACGCTGGCCACTGTACTTGAAAATGTAATGATATCCAAATAAACAAAAACCGATTGGGATAAATCATGACCTAAAATTGAATCCATAAATCGTTGTAAAGTACTGGGTGCGTCGGCAAGTCCAATGGGTATAACAGTATACTCAAATAATCCTCTACGTGGAACAGTAAAAGCAGTTTTTTCACAACTTTCAATGTCTAACGGAATTTGACAACAAGCTTTCTTTAAATCAATTGATGTTAAATACGAGCATCTCTTAATTTATCCAAAATATCATTTAAAAATGGTAAAGGGTAAGCATCTTTCTTAGTAACAGAATTTAATTTCTTCGCATCAAAACAAACTCTAAATTCGCCTGACTTCTTGCGAACCAAAACCATTGGAGAAGAGCTGGGTTTAATAATTCCTTGATCTAACATATCATCAATTTCTTTGTTTGCATGCTCCAACATAGCAGGAGATAATGGAAAATAACATTGTTTAATTGGTATTGCATCAACAGTATTAATTGAATGAAAAACTTTATTGGTTTTACCTAATTTTGAAGTTGATAAGGTTTTAAAAAGGTCAATAACTTGATTTAATTCAAAACTTTGATAATTATTAAGATCATCAATACTCTTAATCATTGAAAAATTTGTCTCCGCAAAGTTTGCAACAAAAGAATTTTTACTAAAATCAGCTTTAATTTCAAATAATTGACAAAAGTTTACTCCCAAAGTAATTGCAGTAGTAATAGATTCAGAAACAATAACAAATTTGTGTATGTGAAAAGCCTTTACATGAAGGCAACCCATGTGCAACACCTGTTGTATGTTTAAACTGCAACGGAAATCACCCAGCAAATTCCAGAGCATGTGACTCCTACAAGCGGGAGCTACAAATACAGGAAATTAAAGTCACGAGAAAAGTTACTTACCCTTAAGCTAAGCGAATGGTGGGAAATGCAGTAACCTCGAGCAATTCTTATTCGAACGTTACGGCACGTAACACTGAAGCTAATCAGCTAAGTAACGTAATACCTGAAATTAAAAAAATTATAAATGATGAAATAAAACAACTTACCGCAGACTTAATGACATACATTAAGCAGTCGTTGCCAGGGCCCTCAACAATTGCCGTTCGTCCTTTTAGTCTTACAAACAGAGAAGAAATTCAAATCGAGGATGAATCTAGGGGTGCCAAAAGAAAAACACCTTTAGAACGCAACCCATCAACGGACTCCAGCATTCTGTCCCTTGATGAAAGAACGGTAAATGAGGCTAAAAGCCAAAAAAAAGAAGGGTTGGCCCAAGGGTAAGCCCAGAGGCACAAGTAGCCAAAGGGGTACCAGCGAATAACTTCTAGTCAATACACCTGTGATACGATCTATGATATTATATACATATATTTATTTATACACTTATTTATACACTTAGTTACTCCAACACTTCTGAGTTTACTAAAATGGGAAACACTAAAAGATCTACACCACAGTGACCATTTTCCGATCCTAATCTCTATATGCAGCCAACAGCATGAATATAAAAGCACCTCGAAGTGGAAATTGCGTTGTGCCAACTGGGAACAGTACTCAAACCTAATTCACAACATCACTCTTAAATATGAAACAAACACAGAAGAGAATGTGAAATTTTTCACCAATCAAATAATTGAAGCCGCAATTAAAACCATCCCCCGCACAAATCCAAACACAAAGCGCCCATGTGTACCTTGGTGGAATGAAGAAGTTCAGAGTGCCAATAAAGCCAAAAAGAAATCTTTCAACAAATACAAAAGACACCCCACAACAGACAATTTAATTGATTTCAAAAGACTAAGAGCTAAAGAGCGAAGATTAAAGAGAAGCACAAAAAGTCCTGGGAAAACTACGTCTCGTCTGTAAATGAACAGACTCCCATCAGTAAGGTATGGAAAGTTATTAAAAATTTTACCGGTAAGAAGCAACCACCTCATTTGCCAGTATTAACGCATGAAGGTCAAATATATTCCGATCCCATAGACACTGCGAAGATATTTGCAGAAGCATTTTTGGAGACTACTAAGGCAGTTGATAGAAATTACTCCCCACCGATCTTTCCAGATGGTGAGGAGGAGTCCTACAATCAACCTATAACAATGGAAGATTTAGAATCATCCCTTAAATCCACCAAACATACGTCTCCGGGTCACGACCAAATTACTTATTCCATGATAAAAAACATGCCACGCCCTGCAAAAGAAATAACAGTGAAACTTTTTAATCAAATCCTTAAATCTAATACTTACCCAGCATGTTGGAAGACAGCGACAATAATCCCTCTACCGAAACCGGGCAAAGACACTCATCTAGCAGAAAACTTCAGACCCATCTCAATGACCTCATGTACAGGTAAACTATACGAAAAAATCATTAACAAAAGACTTATAAAGTTCTTGGAGCAAAATAATCTTATTAGCAAATATCAAACGGGATTTCGTAAAGGATACTCCACCACCGACCAACTTGTCCAGATAGACAATCTCGTCAAAGAAGCCTTTGAAAAGAGGGAACACGCAACTGCCATATTCTTTGATCTCAAAAATGCATTCGATACAACTTGTAGCGGCGAAATAGTAAATAAACTCAGTACATGGCAACTAAAAGGACACCTTCCAATGTGCATTAGTAGCTTCCTGGAGAACAGAAGCTTTCAAATTAAATTAGGCGATACCCTTTCAAAACAATATCCCCAGCGAGATGTCATTCCACAAGGATCAGTTCTAAGCGTTACGCTCTTTGCCATAGCCATCAACGGTATAGCCGACGAAATCCCTAAGTCAGTCATGCCTCTTCTATATGTTGACGACTTAGCTCTAGTATCATCCGGAAAAGACAACGAAACAATGCGAGCAGACATGCAGAAGTCGATAGAATGCTTAGCTAAGAATGCAGAAACCAGAGGATTAACCTTCTCCACCTCAAAGACAAAGTGCATGCATTTCTGCAAGCTAAGGAAGCCACACGAGGTGCCAGAATTAAAATTATATCGAGAACCCATTCCATACTCGACATCAGTAAAGTTCCTAGGTGTAATTTTAGATAAAAACCTACCTGGAAGGAACACACCCAGAGCGTAGCAACTAGCATGAAAAAGATATTAAACAGAATTAGTATACTCGGTCACTACCGTTGGGGAGCAAATCCAATTACCTTTAACAAAATAATCCAATCACTGGTGCTCGCAAAAGCAAATTATGCAGTAGCAGCTTACGCAACCGCTGCAAAATCCCATATAAACATTATAGATTCGGTTGCCCTGAGAGCCTTCCGTACAGCAAGCGGGGCCTTTAGAACATCGCCAAAACATAGCGTATATAAAGAAGCAGGAGTATTACCACCCGACCTACATAGAGAAAAGATAATACTTAGATATGCAACCAAAATTAGCTTTAATCAAAATCACCCAGTATATACAAAGCTCCAAGAAGTAAATCATAAAATTCCAAGACACTCGACCATTAATAAACTGAAAACGTTTCTCCAAACAATCGTCGGCCTACGCAAAGATGAAGACACGTTGATAACAGTCCTTAGGAAGATTAATACTCACCTCTGGTCCGTATCGTCAGAGCAATGGAAAGCAATAGACTCCTGGCACTCTAATATTTGTCCTACATTAGTGCGACTACAGTTCCCAGAAACCTGCAACAAAAAAGATATAATTATTCTCAGAAGACTAATCATCGGCCATACAAGACTTACCCATGGACACCTATTAATGGCGAAACAACCCCCAACATGTGCCAAATGTGAACAAGAAATACTGGACATTCGACATATCCTCCAAGAATGAGTAAGGATAGGTGCCAATGACGATCGCAGTCGACGCACCTATAAAAAAAAAATAACAGAAATTGTTTTAGTAATACCATTAACAGTCAAAGATAAATCAACACTTCCCAAAATAAATTGTAAAGAACCATCAGCAATAATCAATGATGAAAAAGGTGAATTCCTATTTCATTTTAAATCATCGTTATCAATTAAATACAAAGCAGGCTTACCTAAAATTGTAACGGTAGCTCCACCATCCAATAAAGCAACAAAATTCCCATTAAAAATTTTCACATTAATAGAAGGTCTAATATCATTCTTTTTTTCAACAAATTTGGAACAAATTTTTGGAGTTCCATAAAATTTATTAACTGTAATTAACCATTCTTTAAAAACATGCTTGTCAGCCTCCGAAAAATCATAAGGAATATGTCGACTAAGAAAACACTTCCCATTTACAAGTTTTTGGAAAATTTGCACTTAGGGCAATTAGTAAACGTAACATCGGAAGCAATTTAAAGCAAAAGATTTTATCATCATCCTTGTCATAGGTGTGATAGGTATGACTCAATTATTTCCACTTAAAACATGTTGTTTTAGCTGTATTAATTTTTGAATTATTAAAAGTTGAATTTAAATTTTTGGCTTAGCACCAGTAAAATTGACTTTAGGTTTAATATTTGACTTGATGTAGAAGATTTAGGTTTGTATTCAGATTGTCTCTGAAAATCTGAACTAGAATTAAATTTGAATTTAGAGTTCTGAGCTTTCACTTGCTGCAATTTTTTACATAACTCAACCAAATGGAAAATATCAGTAACATTAACAAGAGCTAACTGGGTAGCGAACCAAGATGGTAAATTTTTCATAATAATTTTTAATTGTCCACACTCAGAAGGAGGAACGTCTAATTGTGAAAGTAAATTAACCATTTCGGAAATAAAAAGGGTTGGAATTCCCTCAAAAGTCTGTTTTCTATTCTTAATTTCATTTAACAACAATTCATCATGTCCTTCGGGTAAAAAGTCGATTTTTAGTTATAATATAAATTCATCCCACGAATGAATTTGGGGCTTAACTGCTCTGAACCATATTAAACCCTTTCCTGAAAATAAACCAATACCAGATAAAAGCATCTCCGACTTCGAAATGTTTCAGGCTACCATTAATTCCTCACGTCTTTGTATAAATGTAAAAACTTTTTTTTCACTACCATTAAATTTTAGATTTAATTTGTAAGCAGGAACAGAACATTTAAAAACTTGTAAATTTTGAATTAATTTGGAAAAATCTTCTGCCGGAGTACTAACTGAAGTATTAACATTGTCGACACGTGACAGAAATATTAGAACTGTCTAAATATGGTAACTCATTATTAAATTCAGTGTTTTCATTAATAGATTCAATTAATTCCATTGACTCATTACATAAAGTCAGCAATTGATCGTGTAAATATAAAAATTCATTATCAAAAGTGGTATAACTCAAACGTTTCAAAATATGCAATAAACGAGTATGATGTCTAAGGTATTCTCCTCTACTAGGTTTATGTTTGAACAAATTAATCAAAGATTGAATGTTCTACAGTTTGTCTTTTAATAATTCCAATTCCATGGTTTGGTGTATTTCAACTTTCTTATATTAATCAAATAAATTTGGATCAATCCTTTCTAAGTTTAGTTTACGCCTTATTAATTTACTTTTCTCATCAAGTTAACATTTCCGCATCATTAACAGTTCTATAATTTAACTCTATTAATAACTCATTACTACGTAGAACATCTACTAAATTGACATGGTAACGAATAATACACAAACAATAAAATTTCACTAGTTATAAACACAATAAAAGTATCCAATCGTAATAATAAATTGTTACAATACCTTTAAAATGGCCAACTCTAACAACCGAAACTGAAACAAACAAGAGCGAAAATATCCAGCACAATTAAATAATGGTAATGAAAGCAAATCAAGTCCCTTGCTCGATGCGCCAGGTATAACAAGATAATAGAGTAATAAATGAGAATATAACTGTTCTCACAACAAATCGTTAAACTAACTAGAGATACACCCCATTCACCAAAAATAATCCAAATTTTAGTAAAAAAAGTTTGTTCACGGACGAAGCTACTTTTATTAGATGCGGTATTTTCAATGTTCAGAATGAACATGTTTATGCTGTTGAAAACCCTCTCGATACGAGAGTATCCCATTATCAGCATCAATTTCAAGTAAATATCGTCATTTTGCTTTAAATGTAAGGCAACATTTATATACCTCACTTATATCCACAGCGCTGGATTGGAAGAGGAGGTGACGCACCTGTAAACTGGCTGGCTCGATCACCGAACTTGACGCCCTGCGATTTTTCTTTTGTGGGGTGTCCTGAAATCAAAAGCTTATGCATTCCCAGCTAATACGCAAGAAGATTTGTTGGCAAAAGTAGTTCATGAAGCCAATTTATTGAAGAATAGTCCTGAAGTATTGTCCAGAGTACAATGTAATTTTTTAAAAAGAATTAAATTGTTCATGCACAAAAATTGTGGAAATTTAGAACATCTGTTGATTTAGAAAATTAAATACCTTCGCTATCGCTCAGCCTCCAAACATGGCCGTCGACTCGTAAACGTCCCTTACAGTTCTTGATACTCAATATACTATAATTTCAATTTTTTGGGATAACTATGCAACCTCTTCTTTATACATTCATAACGCATAGATCATAATTAATCGATATATTTAAGGTCTACATCTAGGTCTTTTTATATCTTTGAAATATGCAGCTGTTTTAGAAATATTTGATAAAAAGCAATAAGCTTAATAAACCCCTGATCAACGCCTCTAGATTGAGATTGAGATTTCTTAATTAGATAAGTGAGGTGTGTAAGAAGTTCAAGACCTATTAATCAAAGCAATTTGGCTGCAGGTATTAATCACAAGTGAAAATACTTTCCAGTGCATTAACTGCTATATGTTTGTTAGCTTTGTTAGGCTAAGCGTTACGGTTAATAGATGTTCATATTTCCCAACATAACGAATGAGGTGAGTATAACAGGTACTAATGCTATTAACGAAAGCAATAGCACTTTTTTACAAGTATTAATTACACACAAAAGGTATTTTACAGGACACTGAAACATTGACTTTAACAAGTTGGTTTCTTACAACGGTGATTGGTTTTGATTGTCAGATGTGGGGTTGTAAATCGTGGACCACGCACATGTTAAATGTTAAATAAAATAAATATCTGACCTTAAGATGTGATACGTAGTAAGGAAACCTTGCTGCAGGCGATAAGTAAACTGCGAGTCTGCTAGGCGCCTTCTATGATTAAAAATGCAGGGCTAGGTAACTCATTGCATGTACGAACCAATTTCAAAGCGGTAAGTGATAATGCCTTAGAATTCTTTATCCATTTAAGTATGTTTTCAGTGATCGTCCAATCAAATAATGATATGAAGCTATAGCAGATGGCCCTAAAGTGTGAGGTTTTCAAAATGCGAAAGGGGTTGGGATCAAATATCCGTGGCCGACGGCGAATCAGTTTATTAGTTTGTAAGCAATCACTCTATTTATAATTATTGTTAATCACAATGGAGTGAAGCAAAAAAATTAGGGTGAATAGAAAATTTTTCAAGAAGAAAAATTTTTCTACCTTATGGCTTCCTACAAAACAGAAAAACAACTTAACAAAGCGTTTTAGCGGTAAATTACTATAAGAATATACTGATTTTAGGAAATTAGTAATATGACATGTGTCATCTGTTGCAGGTAATTTTAAGTTACGTAAAATTCTGTATTATAAGTGTTCTGTAACTGTGGTTTCATATTAGTTGACTTGATCGGTCTATTTCCACAGATTTTGCTTTTTGAGAGCGACGTTTCGGAAGGGGACTCTGCTTCCATAATCAAGCTTAATCCAGAGAAGGACTGTTTTCGCACTTGAGTCGAATTCATCTGTTATATAATTTTTTCCCAAGCACTTGACTATTCTCAGATTTGAACTTGGTACCTTCCACTTATTAGTCTGACACCTTTACCGCTGAGCCACTGAGTAATCCAATATACATTTTTTAGAACATACACACACACACACACACGTACGCGCACACGCGCGCACGCGCGCACGCGCGCACGCACGCACGCACGCTGGCACGAACGCACGCACGCACGCACGCAAGCACGCAAGCACGCACGCACGCAAGCACGCAAGCACGCAAGGACGCAAGCACGCAAGGGCGCAAGCACGCAAGCACGCAAGCACGCAAGCACGCAAGCACGCTAGCACGCAAGCACGCAAGCACGCAAGCACGCAAGCACGCAAGCACCCACGCGCACGCGCACGCGCACGCCCACGCCCACGCACACGCACACGCCCACGCACACGCACACACACACACACACACACACACACACACTATAAAAACAATTGCTGACAAGATGTTTCTTGAGTAAAAATTTAAATTTGTTAAGTGTTTCATTTTTTATGTAGTCTGATAGTTTATTGTATAGGATACACACAACATAATTAGGAGATTTTTTGTACATTGATAAATTTGGCTTTGGAACACATAACTTGTGTTCCGATCTCGTACCGTAACTATGGAGACGATTTAATTGCAAAATTTACCTAAATTTTTGTGAATATAACATGCAGTCTTATAGATAGAAATACAAGTTACCGTCATAATATTATAAGGTTTAAAAGTACTTCTGCATGATTCTCGAAATGGTAAATCAAACAGTGCTCTAATAATACGTTTTTGCAATAAGCTGACACATCCAAAATGTGTAGCGCGTCCCCATTCAATTATGAGATAAGAGAGTATACTAAGGAGTAATAAGGTAAGTGGTGATAAGCTCTGATTTTGAATTAGTTATAGCATCTCAAGATTTTTGTAATTGTTTACACAACTCGTCAATATGATACTCAAAAGAAAGATTGTTATCAATTGTTGTACCCAAAACTTTTGGTGTTATTTACAGAAGCAATTTCCGCGATATTATTAATTTCTATTTTTCGTATAGTAATACAAACGCTTTTATTATTATTTAGTATAAGCATATTCTTTCGACACCAAAATGTAAATTCATTTAATACAATTTCTGTTTTATTTTCAAGGTGTCTTTCACTCTCTGCGTTAATTATAACAGTGGTATCGTCTGCATACATAAATAGGTCACCTGTTGATATGTAATTGGGTAAATCATTGACAAACAGAATAAAAAGTAGAGGACGCATAATTGAACCTTGCCCCACGCCAAGGTTCAAATTCTCTTAAATATGACATTAATAAGTTATTGATTTTTCCTAACGAAAGTAATTTTTCGCATAGAGAGTTTCTATCATCTGTATCAAATGCTGATATAAGGTCAAAAAAAGGCCAGTTTACCATTATTCACATAATCATATATTTTTTGAATGAGATGAACGGTTGCTATTTCTGTAGATAGATCGGGTCTAAAACCGTATTGTCGATCAGTGAAAAGATTATGCTTCATTGCAAATGAGAAGATCCTATTACAAATGATTTTTTTAATTATTGTTGATATGCAGCTTAATAGTGTGATGGGTCTGTAATTTTCTGTACAAAATTTGTTTCCTTTTTTGTACAGTGGAACAATGTTTCCTCATTTCAATAAAGTAGGAAATTAGACCATTTCAATAGCTTGATTAATTATAAAAGCAATATCTTTGGCCAGTGATGATCTGCAATATTTTATTAATTGAATAGGAACTTCATCTAAACCTGTACAAAATTTGTTTTTCATGTTTCCTATCACGGTTCAAATTCATCTATGAGAGTTATAAAGATAGAATTACTGTTGGTGTAAGGTAGACTGCACGAAATTAAGATTTGTGCGAAATGGTGGCTGAGTTTAGAATGTATTGTTGTAGAAAAATAATTTGCAAAGGCATTAACTATACTTCTGTACTCTCTGATATTTTTTTACCATCTGAATGTAATTCGATTTTTTTATTGTTGTTTCTTGTATTTCGTAGATTATTTAGTCTTTACCACAGTGTTCGGTTTTCTATTTACAGAATTACTTATTAGTTTATTATTATAAGTTTTTGTTATGAACAAATAAGTTCAAAGGTAAATAAGGTGGCGCAGTTGGTAGCGCGGTACTCTAGCAAAGTACAGGTCGTAGGTTCAAATCCTACTCGAGGTAAACTTTTTATTTATGTATTTAATAAAATTAATAATAATTTTTAATTACTTATTAGTTGTTCATTTTTATTAACGTTACTTATTTTAACGCTATTTTTAAGTTCTTTAGTACGCTTTTTTGAGATATTATTAGTTCTAAGTTGTTTAACTCACTTACTAATTTACGAAGTGATTTGAGATTCTCTAGTTCGGATTTTGCTTCATAACTTATTTTGACGTCAGTATTCAAACATTTAGTGCTATTTGTTTTTTTAGGACAGGTTATATTCAAGTACCACTAAAAGTGTGTGATGAATTCGTTATAATAATCCTCAATGTGATTGTGATTGACCTGAAATAAATCATGATAATTATTGTAATAGAATGCAAAATTATTCATGTTATTGGTTTAAATTTACCAATTCGAGTTCATCATTATATTCTATTAAGTACGGCATTTCTAATTCAGAGTATATAACTTTATGGTCCGACAGTAATAGATCAAGAGCATTACATATGTTGTTTGAAAAATTAGTGATAAGGTAATCAATTTGAGTTTTTGAATGAAACTCGTGCCTAGTTTCGATTCGAGTAGACTCAAATATTAAATTATTAAGTCCGAAACTTTGAATTAAATCGAACAGATTTTTCTTAGCAGCAGTGCTCTGTAAAATATCGATATTAAAATCTCCTGTAATAAAGAAATTTGGGAATTTTTGTATTACTTCTGTTAAAAGCATAGTTAACATTTGTAAGAAAATATCAGGTTTTGATGTAGGTGTCCCTATACAAATAATACACAGTTTATTGCAATAAGATACACCACATACTTCAAAACTTGATTCCAAACAGTATTTATCTAAAGAATAAAATTTATGCCTATGTTTATACAAATCATTGCAAAAAATAGCAACACCGCCATGCATTTGCTTTTTTCTAGAAAAATGACTAATAATTGAAAAGTTACAAATTTTTATACACGATAGCTGTAACTCATTCAGCCAATGTTCACTAAAACACAATATATGAGGACAAATTTACAGATAATTCAATGTGTGTTCAAGCAATATTATCTTGTTTGACAAACTTTGAATATTCACATAAAAAACGGTAAATATACACTTCTTTTTAGGCGCGAAAAAGATTAATAGAATCTTGAGTATGCTTTTCAGTATTTTCAGGGGTGGATTCATTATTACAGTCACTAATATAAATGATTTTTCCTTCTATATGAGACATCAATGAATTTTTACAAGGGCCAGAGACACTATTTTGGTTATGGATTGTTATTTCAATATTAACAGGAGTTGTATTATATTCCATTTCCACTTTAGGCTTTGTGCTTGTATGCTCTGCCGAATTCCCATGGTAGGTTGTGCAGGGATAACATACAGATAGTGGCAAAAGGCGAGAACACAACTCGTCGAAAACTTAAAGAAGCCACATACATCGCACTAGAAGAAAATCCAATAAGCCAAGCTAGTGTGGAAATGAAACCCATATGATCCTAATAATGCGCGAAGAGCTTAAGGAGTTTATATATATATATATATATATATATATATATATCTTTTAAAAAATATATATTGGATTAATCAGTGGCTCAACGGTAAAGGCGTCAGACTAATAAGTGAAAGGTATCAAGTTCGAACCAGAGAGAGTAGTGCTTGGGGAAAAATTATATAACATATGAATTCGACTCAAGTGCGAAAACAGTCCTTCTCAGGACTAAGTCTGTGACCGAAGCAGAGTCCGCTTCCGAAACGTCGCGCTCAAAAAGCAAAAACTGTGGAAATATGCCGATCAACTTAACTAATGATGTAAAATTGATTATACTAATCTGTAAACTTGTCCTGTACATTTTCGTTGTAGAAAGCTATAATTGTGTTATATTGAATGAAATTAAAGTTGACGCTTTTACCTTCCAACCTACGTATACATATGTAGGTATAGAAGGTTATGTGTTCGACTTTTTTTTCACTGTCTATATGAGCTCATTTTACAACTTTTGGCCAAGTTTCGCCAAATCCGACCATCATGTCTGGATGTCTGTGTCTGTGTGTCTGTCTTTGTGTGTGGATCTATGTTAGTATCCACGATAACTCCACCTACGTACCTGAAATTTTGTGTTTAAGTTTGTTTTCATTTCGCTTGGAGCTGATTAGATTTTCGGAGAAACCCAGCGGCGAGGAGGGGGTTAGTAGGGGTAGCTTTTGGTTTGTATCAAATATTTCTAAAAAAACTGCATATTTCAAAGGTATACAAACACCTAGATGTAGACCATAAACATAGCGATTAATTATGTTCTACGCAATTTTTTGATACGTCGCATAATTTAGCGACAAAAAAATTCGTAAGGTAGAATTTAAGTGTTAGTTAAATTTTTTTCAATATCTGAATAACGATTAACTGTATAAGAAAAAGTATAGACATATTTTTTAAATTAAATATGAACGAAAATGGTTAAACTGTATTAACGATATCTCATAGAAGCGGGCGGCTTTGGACTTTTAAGCTAACGTCTTTATGTCTATTAATCTGACATGATGTTTAAAACGTCATTATGACATAAGTATATTATGGTTTTTGCTTTTACAATGTTGCCTGTTTTCGTTATGCACGTATAAAATAAGAGGTTGCATAGTAATCCTAAAAAAATTATAAATAAAATTATTTCATTTCTTTTAACTTTTTAAGTTAGCATCTAGACATCTATTAACCTCTGTCTAACATGAAGTTTTAAACGTCTGTTTGACGTATAGAATTGTTTTTGTTTTTACAAAGTTTATGAAAGAGATTGCATAATTATCCTAAAAAAAATATTTCATTTCTTTTAATTTCCATTTTGTAGGTTGGAAGGTGGTCTGGTGCTCCACACAAGATATTTTAATTACTGTTGGTGCCTTTATTTCAAAGAATATAAATATGTTTTATTTAAGATGACGGTCCTAGCGAACGTGACAACTTGTTTTACTTTTTGGGCTTATTAGATTATAGGAGAAATACAGTGGCCAAGAGTGGGGTTTATTAAGCGCATTTTTTGGTTTTTGACAAATACTTCTAAACAGTTGCAAATTAAGTACCAGTATGTGAATTTTGAAATTATAAATAAATTATATTTTATGAAATTTTGATGCGATGCATAATTTGGCGGCAAAAAAATTATTAAGCTGAAATATCTGTTTAATCTGTTTTAATATGCAGATAAATATTAACTTTACAGGAAAATGCATAAGCACACATATTTTTTTTAAATAATTCAGTGTAACATAACCTATCTTTACACGGTCTTGATACGCAATACACCTTAAAAAAAACTAATTAAGATTTAAAATGCTTAAACTTTATTTTCTATATTTCTTTAGAAGCTAGTGGTTTTAAATTTCTTTCATAATTTTTACTACCCCATCTTACTAATCATTACCCCAAGGTTGATTTCCAGTACTTTCATTACCCGAATTCGCAGATTGACGTTTTTTTTTATTTGTGCATATTAATAATTATTTCTAGTAAAGCTAATATTAGTAATATTGTTAATATTTTCTCTTATACTCGTTTGTATTTCTTTTATAAGGCTGAGACACGGTGAGTTGTGCAGTAATTGTTCTATCTTTAGGTTTCTAGCAATTGTAATAATACATCTTCCGGTTTGTTTTCATACTGCAACCATGATTTTTACATTCTCCACCCACCCTGTCGTTTTTAGGAATTGGTTCTATTTTTGATTTCTAGTAACCATCTTGGATAAATCTGTGGCCATTATCTTTGCTGGTCTGTTTCTTGGACAATCCAGTGACCTTGAGAAAATCAATAAACTTTAGGACTTGTTTTTCAGATAAGCCCCTCTTCCTTGACTCACTTTTAAAGATAAATGTACATTTTAAGTTTACAATACCTGATAACCACTGACCTTAAAGACGCCGCAAAATACAGGCCGCAAAATATAGCAACACTACATGACCTTGAAACATGACAACACTGTATAGAGGCCAAAGGAGTTAGGTATACTACTCTGCAATTTAGATACTCTTCTTATAGCTGAAGCCCGCGCGGTCCTCAATTAAAGGTAATTTCATTGATTAATGAACTCAATGTTAGTATTCTTGTGAACTTAAAATCATAAAAGAACCGCTTTGGGTTTAACAATGCCAGTGACAGTGTGTTTCCTCATGATGCTATTTTGATGATATTTGATGATATTTTCATGGGGTATATATACATATATATATATATATATATATATATATATATATATATATATATATATATATATATATATATATATATATATATATATATATATAGGTAACATATTTTTAACATAATACTTTAATACTTTTTATTAACTTAAATTAAAAAAATTTAGTATCTATTGTGTATAATTGCCCAGATTTGGATCGCTATCAGATCTTTACTCTTCATGTAAGATCAACCTTCCTAATTTCTGTTCTTTTCAATAACTGTCTTTCAATTGCAATTATTGGAGATTCAAAGCTCAGCGTTAATAAAATTGATGCAAACAAGGATAGCATGATATGGACCCATACATTTCGTAACTATAAAAAGTAGAAGATAATCCTCTATCAAGAAGAAATCGTATCAATATTACCAAAACGGCTTCACTAAACACAGGTACAACCTTCATATCTGCGGTTGATATAACAATTACGGTGTAGTGTGTTAAATATAGAGCATATGTTAACTTGGATAGCACTTTAAATATTTTCCATGACAGAAACCAACTAATAACACCTTATAAAATATAGAACATTTAATAAATTTTATATTAGAAAGATTAATTTACCTCCATAACCAAATTCACAAGCAAATATAATCCATCCAAGCGCTATTGCCCAAGTGGCACGCATTAAAGCGTTATAGAAAGATGTTTTGAGTAATTCGTCGTTCCTAAACCTCACATCAAAGCCAGTAAAAACACAAACTATCATAAGGGTTAACGCTAGCATCCAAAATGTCAGTACTAAATACTGAAACTAAATTTATATTGTTGTGGTTATATACCATGTACTTACATAATTTAACACAAATTTAAAACTTGTCTTCTTGTTTTTATACAGAAAATATCCAAAAATGATGCCCAATAGCCAAGGTACAGCTCTAGTATGTGTTGCTAAGTAATATCGTCTCATGTAATCATCTCTAAAAAATGCTTTACTCTATTAATGTTTCGATAACAGTTGCAATCCTTACAGGTTAAAAAAAAATATAATATTTAATTCGTAAACCCACGATATTGCAAAACAAGCAGCCATACTACACAGGGCCAGAAATCCGGTGATACATAAACCTAATTTTGGCCAATGTAATAGTGGTAACAGCAATAACGGTGAAAAAATAAAAAGTTGCATATCGACACTTAGATACCACGATTGTGTTACGCACTAAGAGAACACGGATAAATCATAGCGGATTTGAAAAATCTGACTTACTGAATCGGTAACTCCATAATTTTGAATATACAACAACGCTCTCCACCAACCTTTTTCACACGCTGTTGATGTAGTGAAGTCAATTGTTTTCGGCCATATTGGACCCGACCCCATATACTTTACCAGAAATAGATTGATTAATATCATAACTGCTAATGCAGGTGTTAATCTTATGTATCTATGGAGGTAGAAAGTTAACAAGTTAAACTTAATTCCTCTTTTAGAGTATGTCATAAAAACGTATGACAATGTCAATCCACTAATAAAAAAAAATGAATCGACTGTTACCCCAGCGTTTTGAAAATACAAACTACGTCGACTGGTAATCCACTAAAAAAGAGATGAAATAATTATAATTTTTTTTTGGAATGCGTACCTCCAAAATATATGTAGAATTTCTAACTGGTAGTAACAGTATTTGAATAATAAAACTATGTCCCATTATAATCCACATTGTACTAATAACACGAATTCCATTTAAACATGTAATATCATCGGTACTTTTTGAACTGGAAAAAAGCTTCTTACCGTTTGTATAAATCGAAAAAGATACCAAAAGATAGTGTAATGGTGCTAAAATCGTATAATGTAATTTTTTTCTCTATTTATATATTGAAACCTTTTCCTAAGTGTTGAACTACTACATCGTATGCTGTTGACACAATTATACACCAAAGTATTAAACCAAAAAGAGATCTATAATAGAAAATTAATGTTTATTTATGGTAATCACACTAATATGTATACGTACAATACAATAACAGCTCCAACGTCTAAATTCGGTTGAGCAGCCATTGTTTGGCAAGAACTCTCATCGATATTCATAGTAATTCCTACGCTACTTAGCACATTTCCAAATTCCATTCCAGTACATCCACTGGGAAAACACGTTCCAAAATCTATCGTTAAACCGGCTGTATTTGACGTCTCTCGTATATAAGATCTATTCTAAAATTAATTTTAAAGAAAATATTTATCTTCGTATGCCTACTTTCGTGTATAGCTTCACCCTCAAAACAACACAAAATGAAACTTAACTTGTTTCAATAATTTAGTAAGTGCGTGCTTTATTTACTTGCTATTTATGTGTTGATCACCTAGAATTTTATTCACCGTTTCTTAGTTTTAAAATTGTTCTTTTATTCATTCGCGAAATGAAAAGCTGAACGAGAAAAATTAAAAAATCGGTTGGGAATACGAAGCATATAGAAGTGCTCCATTCGTCGGAAAACATTATGTTTCACCTATACTGCACTAATTTGTCACAACTGGAAAATTTGTACTGCAGTTTAACCCTAGAACGGTAATGTACATTAAACGTAAGTGTAGAAGGTATAAACACTTATTCTGCATCCACATCTTTGGATTTACACCCCCACCCCTATAGCAGTGTCCTAGCGCATTTGTTACATACTACATGGTGTCGTGGCGGCAGTCAGTGTTAAATTGGTTTCGAGTAAATACTGGTTATCTGAAAGTCGTAAAATTTACGTATCGCTACTATTAACGTAGAAAAAAGTGGCGTATATTTTACGTGTCAATGCCTATTACCTATAAAATATTCGGGTTTATTCAAATATTATGGCTAAAAGAAGTTTATCGGATGAAGAACTTAAAGTGTTGTTAGATGAAAGTAGTGATAGTGAGTTGGAACCCCAATGTGTTGGGTAAAGTTAAAAAATATTGTTACACGTAACTTTGCCTAGGCAAACCTAGTTATGGCGGGACTTTTCCGCTACATGTACATAGGCAGATTATTTTGTGTCTTATGCTATTCAAGAAGTAATAATCTGTTAATACTTTTTTCTTTTTTTTTTAGTCAGGTACATTAAGCACGACTGCATCTGAATCCAGAAACTACATAATTATTCCAAGTGAATCTGTTTTGAATGGTAGGAACGGCTACGAATTGAAAACAAATTCACCCATAGTAGCTAAAACTCCAGCTAGAAACGTTGTGCATGTAAGCCCAGGGCCTGTTGAGCCACTAAGAAATGTAATAGATCCTCTAAATCCATTCCAGACGTTTTTATACGGATTTTATAATGAACAAATACTTGCACATACAAATGAACAGATTGTAATTATGAGTCAGCACTACAAGACTATCTGAAGCGATTTGCAAAACTAATCCAGATGAACTTAAGGCTCTACTGGGATTATGTATATACTTGCCGCAGGTTTGAAGAACAATCATCTTTCGTCCGAAGAAATGTTCCACACTATATTTTGTGGTACATGCTGTAGAGTCACTATTAATCAAAAGAGATTCAATTTTCTTTGCTCCTGATTGCGATTTGATGATAAAACATCTAGAAATCATAGAAGAGAAATAAGTAAATTCGCACCAATATCTGGAATATGGGAGGAATTTATGCAAACATCCCGGCAGCATTACAAACCAGGTTCATATGTAACAATTGATGAGCAGCTGGTGGGTTTTCGCGGAAGATATCCATTTAGCATGTATTTGCCCAAAAAACCAGCGAAGTATGGTATAAAATTTTGCTTGGTGATAGGTATCTCTACCAAGTACCTTATTAATGCACTTCCATATGTTGAAAAATCCACCAACACAAACGGACATCCATTAGCAGAATTCCGTGTAGAAACATTGACGAAATCTATCCACAACTACAATAGAAATATGATAATGGACAATTGGTCCTTCAAGCACTCTATAAGTTAACATTAATTGTAACTCTGAAGAAAAACAAGGCTGAAATTCTACCGCAGTTTATTCAAAACAATAAAGAACATCAGACGATTGCTTTGGATTTAGAGGTAGTAATATCTCCTTGGTATCCTACAAACCAAAGCCTAATAAATAGGTGCTTTTACTATCCTCTATGCACCTAACGAGTTCAGTAAGTGAATCTATATATCGACCTGAAATAATTCACTGTTATAATTCTACAAAAGAGGCAGTAGATTCGTTTGATCAAATGTGTGTCAATATATGTTGTGATCGTAAAACAAAACGATGACTAACATGTGTCTTCTATAATAAGATAAATATGATGTGCATAAACTCCTATATTTTATATCTACATAATGTAATATCTCATGGAGGACAACCTTTACCCCGAAAGATGTTCATGTTTGAGGTACATAAAAGATTAACAAGCAGTTGGGTTCAAACACTCAATCGTGGATCCAATCTTAACCGAGATCTAATGAGCATTATTGCTGGAGCACTGTCTGAAAATCAAATTTGCCAAGGTATACAAGCTCAACAGGAAATTATGCCTGAAAAACGGGTACAAGCTGGACGAAGAACCTATTGTTTCGTATGCCCATATTCAAAAAAAAGGAACGACTACTACTTATTGTTTAAAATGTAAAAAACCAATTTGTAGAGAACATCAAAAAAATCTGTTTTCATTGTTGCAATTAGTATTAATATTAAAAATAACATTAATAAATAAACAGATAAAATTAATTAGTTGTTCTTCTGCTTTATAGGAATCTATTTTGTATATTTTTACGTATAATTAACACGAACAAGTAAAGCTTATGTGCCGTTATAGCTAATAGTATCATCAACCACAATACCGTTCTAGGGTTAATGCTACTAAACGAATATACCTCTATGTATTACTTATCCAAATTATACATACGCTAATTCACCAACTCACAAACCCACCAACTCACCAACTTGCCAACTCACCAATTCACCAACTCACTAACTCACACTCACTAACTCACACTCTAACTATCTCGTTAACTCGCTAACTCGATAACCCACTAACTCACCAACCCACTAACTAACTCACACTCTCACAAACTCACGTAAAGCTTACGTGCCCTTACAGCTAATAGTATCAACAACAATGCCGTTCTAGGGTTAATGCTACTAAATGAATATACCTCTTTATGTATTACTTATCCAAATTATGCATACGCTAACTCACCAACTTACAAACCCACCAACTCACCAACTCGCCAACTCACCAACTCACCAACTCACCAACACACCAACTCATCAACTCACTAACTCACACTCTCACTAACTCACTAACTCGCTAATTCGATAACTCGGTAACTCACCAACTCACCAACACACCAACTCACTAACTTACTAACTCACTAACTCACTAACTCACTAACTCGCTAACTCACTAACTCACTAACTCACTAATTCACTAACTCACTAACTCACTAACTCACTAACTCACTAACTTACTAACTCACCAACTCACTAACTCACTAACTAACTCACTCACTCTCTGATTCACTAACTCATTAACTCACTAACTCACTAACTCACTAACTCACTAACTCACTAACTCACTAACTCACTAACTCACTAACTCACTAACTCACTAACTCACTAACTCACTAACTCACTAACTCACTAACTCACTAACTCACTCACTCTCTGACTCACTAACTCATTAACTCACCAACTCACTAACTCACTAACTCACTAACTCACTAACTCACTAACTCACTAACTCACTAACTCAATAACTCACTAACTCAATAACTCACTAACTCAATAACTCACTAACTCACTAACTCACTAACTCACTAACTCACTAACTCATCAACTCACTAACTCACGAACTCACTAACTTAATAACTCACTAACTGACTAACTCACTAACTCACTAACTCACTAACTCACTAACTCTCTGACTCACTAACTCACTAACTCACTAACTCACTAACTCACTAACTCACTAACTCACCTCTCATATCACTAACTGCTAATTGATAACTCGGAACTCACCAACTCACAACACACAACTCACTAATTCACTAACTCACTAACTCACTAACTTACTAACTCACTAACTCACTAACTCACTAACTCACTAACTCACTAATTCGCTAACTCACTAACTCACTAACTCACTAACTCACTAACTTACTAACTCACCAACTCACTAAATCACTAACTAACTCATTCACTCTCTGATTCACTAACTCATTAACTCACTAACTCACTAACTCACTAACTCAATAACTCACTAACTCACTAACTCAATAACTCACTAACTCACTAACTCACTAACTCACTAACTCACTAACTCATCAACTCACTAACTCACGAACTCACCAACTTAATAACTCACTAACTGACTAACTCACTAACTCACTAACTCACTAACTCACTAACTCTCTAACTCACTAACTCACTAACTCTCCAACTCACTAACTCACTAACTCACTAACTCACACTCTCACTAAATCACTAACTCGCTAATTCGATAACTCGGTAACTCACCAACTCACCAACACACCAACTCACTAATTCACTAACTCACTAACTCACTAACTTACTAACTCACTAACTCACTAACTCACTAACTCACTAACTCACTAACTCACTAATTCACTAACTCACTAACTCACTAACTCACCAACTCACTAACTCACTAACTAACTCATTCACTCTCTGATTCACTAACTCATTAACTCACTAACTCACTAACTCACTAACTCACTAACTCACTAACTCACTAACTCACTAACTCACTAACTCACTAACTCACTAACTCACTAACTCACTAACTCACTAACTCACTAACTCACTAACTCACTCACTCTCTGACTCACTAACTCATTAACTCACCAACTCACTAACTCACTAACTCACTAACTCAATAACTCACTAACTCACTAACTCACTAACTCACTAACTCACTAACTCATCAACTCACTAACTCACGAACTCACTAACTTACTAACTCACTAACTCACTAACTCACTAACTCACTAACTCACTAACTCACTAACTCACTAACTCACTAACTCCCTAACTCTCTAACTCACTAACTCACTAACTCTCCAACTCACTAACTCACTAACTCACTAACTCACTAACTCACTAACTCACTACCTCACTAATTCACTAACTCACTAACTCACTAACTCACTAACTCACTAACTCACTAACTCACTAAGTCGTTCACTAGCTGTTTCGTTAGCGGATGCTCTCCCGATATCTCTGGCAAATAGCATAGAGCGTTTTATATAATTTTCGATTGTACTTACTGCATCTAATTCCTCTAAGGGCCATATCATATCAAGTGGTCGTTTTCCCAGGCAATATTTCCCGTATATTGGTTTTTCTGCGGTTTTTCCTTGTATGTTAATACATTCAGTGAAAGACCCAAATTCCATAATATTTAAATCTAAAATACCTGATGGTGGATGTTTAGCTGAAGCATCATACACTAAAATATAAAAGCGTGCCTTATATAAAGGTATGAAACACAAACATCTTACTTTTTAATGCCCATATCTTCATTTCTTGAAGGCCATTCACGTATTGGCGCATTTCATCATTACATTGTTTTGATATGTCATTGTTTTTAATAATGTATTTATTTACTTCATTTATAAAAAACGATGGTGATTGTAGCACTCTTATGCTTTCTTCATTTGCTTCAGTTTGCAGAGCATAAAGAAATAACATACTTATTAAAGCTTTCATGATCTGCTATTTTTCTGCTACTACTATAATGGATACTTGAAAAATACGAATATAAGAGAAACCTTATCATAAATTTAAGATTTATGCTATTGTATTACGTTTGAGTTTTGGTTCTTATCCGAAATCCAAGTGGATTGTTTCAATGTACGTTTTAAAGTTCAAGATGCAATTTGTTTGTTACTTATATGAAATAGTAGGTATATCATTGGTTTTCGTTTTCATCCTTAAGGTGCAATGAAGGTATTAACAATAATGTATTCTGTGTTACACACATAAAAATTGATAAATTCATCATAAATGGCGGAAATTCAGCATTCATCAATAAATTACAGTAAACGCGATATTAAATAAAATGGCTATGGTTCCTACAAAAGTAAATTTTGGAAGTGTTTCGGGTAAAACAGTCTTATTTTGTACTAATTTTTTGTCGAGCTTTCTCAAAATACATGTCCTTCGCTAGGACCTACAAGCAACTTAATAATTGGCACAATAAATGTAAAATACATAAAAAAAAGAAATTAAAGAAATTAATTATAAATTTTAAAAGTCAGTGTTGAAACTATTACAGGTAACTATAATATGAGTAATATGAATTTTAAACCACAATCACACTCCCACCCATACACTCTTAATAATCATATCTTGCTACATTTATGTAAATAAAGTTATTATAGATAATAACTTTATTATAATAATTTAATAGATTAGTGTAAAAAATGATATTCAAACCAACAACATGCGTTTTTTTTTATTATTTCTAAAGTAAGTCTTTTGTTTAATAATTTTTCACTTCTTAGAATTTTGGGATTTTTAAAATTCAAAGAATGATCATGATTTTAAAAATGTTCTGCTAAACTACAACAAATTTTGTTAAGTCCAGGGCCGGATTGTGACCCCTAAATGGGCGTTGCCCTTTTTTGACTAAAGACCGCTAAGCCAACTAGCAATTAAAACTGATATTTTACGTGATTATTTTGTTTCTGGGTCAAAAAGTTGTCAACAAAAAAAAAACTCAATTTGGAGTACAAATAATAAACAAAACAAATTTTCTCCAAAAATAATAATATATTAATATAAAAACAGTAAATGTTTGTTTTCAAATGCACAAAGTACAGTTCCAAGAATATGTAAGTAAAAAAAAGTTTTATCTTAAACAAACAAACAAAAAAAGTACGAAATCAACTAAGATATTGTATGGTACATGGTACACTAACTACTAAAACAAGATCCGGATGGATTCACTAACTTTTCACCTTGTATTTTAAATTATTTTTCTTTTCACAAAATTTAAATTATTGTTAGAGAGAAAGAATGCGCTTCATTTCCTTGCTTTGGCAACAAAGTTCATTCATAATCCTAATGAGTAATGCTCGTACCCACTGCATCAAGAAAAGGGTATCAAGTTCTCATTGCTCATGGATGAGCGATTTCTTGACTTTACAAGTTTTAGCTTTGAAAACGCACGTTCGCAGCTCACTTGAGTCAAGGGTATTGTTGAAAGGAACATGTAGGCCCTATGAAGTTGCGGGTACATTAGACAGTATGTAACAACCCATTTTGAGTTGTATTAGAATATACCGTAATGTAGGTTCTTCGTTCATTTAGTTGTAAATATAAGAACTATTTTATTTATTAACGATTTGTAAGCATGAGGTAGGCAACTTAAGTTGCATTTTGGTGTAACTTAAGTGCATATTTTCTTAAAGGTTTCTTTAAATTATTTTTTTCTGCTCATATCGTTGACTTAATTCTTTGTGCAAATATTTTCGCGCAACGCCTCATCATCATCTGACATCCTAAAGCATCCATTTTTTCTTACTTCTTGTGGTACGCCGTTAGATGCAGGAAGCTTTTTTTGGGTTTCCCCTAAATTTTCTGAAAAGTGCCATTGATTTGATGGTAAGATAATTTAACTGGTAATACTAAAAATTAAAACATTTGCTCTTTTCAGGCACTTTCTTTTTTTTCTTTTACACTTTTAATTTTACCGCTTTTGATTGCACCATTAATTTTACTGTTACGTACGCTTTCATTTCATGATGGCGTTTTGCTTTTAATGCAGACCTGAATGTGGATTGCACTATTAATTTTGAACCTTCAAAAGAATGCAATAAATATTGGTTTATTCAATTTCAAGAAGACAAATTTATGAGAAATAAAATTCCAGTTTGGGTGTGGTTTACAACGTAAAGTATTATTTCGAGATGTTGCGCAATATTGGTGCAAAGATGACATCACCTTAGTTAACATTTCCGTAATCGTTTAGATACCAGAGGTTATTAAAAAGTTTGTGTACAAAATTTTACGGACAGGTACTTAAGTTTAATGATTTTTTAGTAATTTAAGGCTATTTTTAAGATATATTTTATATAACCTAAATTTTATATGTTAACAAACATAGTTTGCAAATATTTTATTTTTTTACATTTTGGTAGAATTTTTATTGTAAACAACCTCGGTTTAGTTATTCCGAGCATAATTAAAAAATAACTTGGCGTCCGATATTATTTTGTTAGTGTTACGTTGCATTTTTATTATTTAAGTTCAGTGGAAGTAATCGAGCAGAAATTGTGGTAATTAAGCAAATCAAAAGATTGAACCACCCTACTTTAATTTGCGACTGAGTCAAAGGTATTATTTTTGGTGAATGGTTTGTATCTGCAGTTATTTTAACGATTTGTTTTTGGAGAACATTTTTTAAACTTATTTCTTTATTTATATTATTTTATACCCATTTATTAAATTTTTTAAACCATTTCAACCACCTTGTTTATAAGTACACGATAAACTGGTATAACACGCGCACTTGATACAAGATTGAAAGTTTTTTTTTGTTACTGTACATCACTGTTTCCTAGTTTTCATATTCTGAACTTGAATGGATTTTGAAGCCATCTTCATTCTAAATGTGAATGTTCTTACAATCCTCCTGATAGTGATCTTTTAAACTCATATTAATGTTTAGTCATTGTTCAATGAATAATTCAAGTTCTTCTAGGAGCTTTGCACATTTTCTCTAATGCAGTTTCTGGAACTCCATTCGTTCTGAGCTCAGAGAATCTTTGAGGATTAAAGCATTATAGATCTTTATAAACTCTATTTTGATCTGTAATCATATATATATATATATATATATATATATATATATATATATATATATATATACCTTAGTCGTAGACTGTTCTACAGCCCTGGTCCAATCCATTCTGTTGGTGTACATGCTTGTGTTAATTTGGTCAATCTCAACCTAACAAACATTAACTTTGAAATTCCCCTTACCACACCACTCAATGAAGTATCCCCAACTTCATCGTTTGTTTCATCTGGCATTTTTTTTCTTTTTCTGTGTCTTCTGACATTCAGTTCACTCTCGAAGTTGATGTTGTTTCACTATTTATCCAATGTTGGAGTGTGTTCAACTCGTATCATTCACACTATTTGCCATGAAAATTTTTTTGCAGCATTACGAATGCTTGGGCCTTTATGTCTTGTACTCTTCAAACTGCCTTGAGCTGATGAAATCATGTTCCAACCCTGTGCATAATCAAGACTCTTAGTTTTAAGATAGTCTAACAAAGACGTTGTCGACTTGAAAATGATCAGAACCATCATAGCAGTAAGTATAGTTCAAATAGCAAAAACCTTTTGAGGAGACTGTTTGCTTCCTTTATTATTTTGGGGCTGAAATCTTGGGGGTTTGCCACGATAGAAAGAGAAATAACCAATTCGACGTACTCGGTTTTTGGTTGTATTCCTTAATCGCCCGCCAAATTCAGCCAGTTACTATAACAAAAATTTTTGAAGTGACTTCACTTTTTGGACCTCCATCTGGTTGCTCCAACGGCACTCAACCTGAAACTTGGATGTTGTTCCGAATAAATATCTAGTCTCTTGTGGGATTCTTTTATAAAAACTTGAGTTTCCTCTAGCAAACCAAAAAACAAAATCGAAGCATCTACAGCCTGTGATATGTCGGCCATAACTAAATTCATTGAATGAGCATAGCATCATGCGTGGAGATGCTCTTGAAGCCTGGCTGAAACGCCTTTGTATTGACCGCTCATGTTTGCAGCTCTATCAAACGAGTTGACAAACAGTTATTGATAAGTCCTGCATCACTTTACATTTCAGTTAATGCATTGAACAAATTTTCTCCTGTTAACGACTGCACGAACTTTAAGCCAATAATTCTCTCTTACACTTCTGTTTCCAAAACAATCACTCACTGATCAAAACCAGAAACATCTGTTCTATGAGAACAGAGTATGATTTAGCTTCCTTAACTTCATCAGCAATGTATGACTTAATCAAACTTCTTATAATGTTCATTATTTTATGGACAGTCGTTTTGCTTAAAAATGTCACTTGACTTCATCTTCTTCTTGCTTTAGAAGTCGTATTTGCAGATTTCAATGCATCTTTACTCGTATGAGTAACCTTTTTGACGTGATTGTCCTGGTTGCTGTTGAAGTTACATAGAAGGAGAATTGTTTCCAAAAAGTACTCTCTTCTGTTGCTTGTAAGCAAGGTCTTGTTTTCCTATTAGCTGTATAACATTAATAACAGTAGACAACATCTGCCTCCGATCAATTGCTTCTTTTTCTCTTTTTGCCAGCTGTTTCTCAAAAATTTTCCTTTCGTTATCGTAAGCAATTGTCGTCTTAGTCCGTAGTTTCTATCGTTATTTTCGTGCACATAATTACTATGGTGGGTTTTCTGGACACCCCATTGTTTATATATGTGTATAAACTATATTCTTTATAATTTTTCATGTTTTATGATATAGGTGCTTACACTGGATATACATAAAGACGCAATAAACAAAATAACATTTATTGCGTTTCCAAAACTACAATAAATATACATTAACACTTCTATACATATACAACTAAAAAGAAAGCAGCATCCTCTTTAATACAAAGTATCCTAAAATTATCTTTAACTATCGTTCACATCTATTGCACATGGCTCTAGGAACATATTCCTTAATTCCTGTAACAAAAAAGTGAAATCAGAGCTAAATACGTAACAAACAACAAGCATGTTAGGAAGGAAAAATATAATACTTAAAAATCCACAAAAACTATTTCTTCTTACCTATCTTCGTTGCAGTTGTTAAATCCATTTTTTCCAATAGGAATATCTACCACTATCTAGTAGATCATCAACCTCACATTCTTCAACCCTTATCTACTAGTTATCTTCTTCGTGGTCCGTACTGGTGTTATGACCACTGTGTTCACTCACAGCATCGTTTGGGGCACTATCACCTCATTATCCAATTCACTTTCCACATCGTCACAAAAGTTTTCTGCCAACTTTTGAAGTTGTTGTTTTGTTAAAGACCGATCGATCACTGTAGACCACTCAACCATTCTCTACGTGTATTTACTGTGCTGGGGTGTTCTGAAACCCCACCTAGGACTAATACAATAATCCACAAATAGTTTTAATGTCACTATTATCCTCGTAATGACGTAGTAGAATATCGGAAATAAGAAAAATCTACTTTCAAATCCTATACGCAACAAACAAAAAACCACTGAGGTCTCCGAATACCCCACGGTGGTAGGTAAGGGTCTGAATTTCTGTGTTCTTGTTCGGTTTGTGTTAAATGTCTGTAACGATCAAATCCCTGACAGAAAACAGAGTCTGTGATAATCAAGCAAAAACTGCAAAACAATTTTTTGTTACTAGAGTTGTATGTAAGCAATGTCTATATTCAATTCAATATCTATATTGAATATGTTTTCACTAAAGGCAGTGGTGTCGAAGGTTTTTCACTCTGAACAGGATGAAGTTAGAAGAAAGATATAACGTCAGAGTCTATCCTTGATTTTTAAAGTACTTGTCATTTTTATGGTACAAATTTAACACTTCATTTTCCTGAGAAAGAGAATCAATTTCAGTGTTGCTTTGAGGTTTTTCAGTAACTAGTGTGTGCATGTGATATTCAGAACCAATGTTAACAGTATCATCTGTTGCAGCGCTTGCCTGTACTACTTTGGACGCCGACGCATCTAATTGAAGATCATTCCCCTCCTACGCTCAATATACGAAGCCTCTAGTCAACATACGTCAAGAGCTGGTATTGGCGCGCTGAAAGGCCGATGTAGACTGCTACAGCGGCGAACTGGATGTTAAGATTAATTTAACAAAAGTTATTTGGAAAATTCAATATGTAATTCCTATGAAGTTTAATTAATTCACATCACGAAGATTAATAAAAATTCACTGATACAAGTTGCGTTTCACGCTCGAGATTTGTACATATAGCCATCCTTACCCTCATCAATGTCAGTGGTTTGGTCGGTGAAGAGCAGTACTGGCCTTCAACGTCCTCAATGGTTACTGGTTGCTTTCCATACCAAGAAGCGTAATAATAGCAGATATCCATATGAGCAGCAAAATCTCGTTTTCGCTGATAACAAGTACGTGGATGCTTACGAAGAATAGTTAAACTTTCAAAATCATAATTCGTCACAAGGTTCTATGCCTAGTTACGAACAATTTAAGAGTCAGCCGATATTTGTAATTAACTGCACTCGTCAAAACGCTAGTAGGGAGGGAGGGGGAGGGTGGGAGGGGGTGGGTGGGAGGGAGGTGGGAGGAGGGAGTGGTGAAAGGGGAGAGATGGCGGGAGGTGGGAGAGAAAAGACAGGGAGAGAGAGAGAGAGAGAGAGCGGCGTTTAAGACTTTTACATAAAATCAGAAGTTCTCAACCAATCTTCCCTCAAATCTTAGGTATTGCTGTATTGCATACTGATTTTACTTTTTATTGTATGTATTGTATGTAATATTTATTATTTTATGTAACAGTGATATTTAATAATAGATAAATACGAAGATCTTGTAACTCACAATCTTTATTCTATTGATTATAAATTAATGAGGGTTAGGAGTTTATAATCTTATAACTTTTGCTACTTTCTAAACTAACCTATAACCATTTACTAAAAGGTACCTAATTATATTTAAATGAATGTAACAGTTAGGGGTAGGTAATTATCGTGCTAATATAGATAAGAATGGAGCATACATTCTTTCAGGTTGCGATGACGCACCCTGTATGTAGGATGTTATAATGGCGTGTATTACGTGTTTTGAGCACGAGTGTATTGAGTTTGAACGGAAAAAAAAATTTTTTTTTTGTGTATATAATGTATGTGGGTGTATGATACGCCACTGGAAATTTAGGAGAAATATAATTCTGTATGTAGATACGTGTATTTGAATGTTAGAAAGACTTTAGTGTTGGAATAATTAGATTTTGATGAATGTGAATGTGAAGAGAAATTTGTCTATGGGACGATAATGCTTACCACTGTATTGCTTCTGTTTTGCTGATGATAAAGAAAGGAATGTTTGAAGATAAGAGGAGTAATCTTGGTTAGAAAATGTGAAGAATAAGTGTAGAATGTTTTAGAAAATGTGTAGAGAAAGATTGGGTATGTTTAAGTATTAATTTCAGAAAGTTTTGTAATGTTGTGCAATTGTTTTGAGAATAAATGTATGTATATGGAATTTAAGACATTAGACGGTACTTATTTTTGCAAATGTTGCGGAACGAGATCGAGCGCAAGTTTTATCTTAAACAAACAAACAAAAAAAGTACGAAATCAACTAAGATATTGTATGGTACATGGTACACTAACTACTAAAACAAGATCCGGATGGATTCACTAACTTTTCACCTTGTATTTTAAATTATTTTTCTTTTCACAAAATTTAAATTATTGTTAGAGAGAAAGAATGCGCTTCATTTCCTTGCTTTGGCAACAAAGTTCATTCATAATCCTAATGAGTAATGCTCGTACCCACTGCATCAAGAAAAGGGTATCCAAGTTCTCATTGCTCATGGATGAGCGATTTCTTGACTTTACAAGTTTTAGCTTTGAAAACGCACGTTCGCAGCTCACTTGAGTCAAGGGTATTGTTGAAAGGAACATGTAGGCCCTATGAAGTTGCGGGTACATTAGACAGTATGTAACAACCCATTTTGAGTTGTATTAGAATATACCGTAATGTAGGTTCTTCGTTCATTTAGTTGTAAATATAAGAACTATTTTATTTATTAACGATTTGTAAGCATGAGGTAGGCAACTTAAGTTGCATTTTGGTGTAACTTAAGTGCATATTTTCTTAAAGGTTTCTTTAAATTATTTTTTTCTGCTCATATCGTTGACTTAATTCTTTGTGCAAATATTTTCGCGCAACGCCTCATCATCATCTGACATCCTAAAGCATCCATTTTTTCTTACTTCTTGTGGTACGCCGTTAGATGCAGGAAGCTTTTTGGGTTTCCCTAAATTTTCTGAGAAGTGCCATTGATTTGATGGTAAGATAATTTAACTGGTAATACTAAAAATTAAAACATTTGCTCTTTTCAGGCACTTTCTTTTTTTTCTTTTACACTTTTAATTTTACCGCTTTTGATTGCACCATTAATTTTACTGTTACGTACGCTTTCATTTCATGATGGCGTTTTGCTTTAATGCAGACCTGAATGTGGATTGCACTATTAATTTTGAACCTTCAAAAGAATGCAATAAATATTGGTTTATTCAATTTCAAGAAGACAAATTTATGAGAAATAAAATTCCAGTTTGGGTGTGGTTTACAACGTAAAGTATTATTTCGAGATGTTGCGCAATATTGGTGCAAAGATGACATCACCTTAGTTAACATTTCCGTAATCGTTTAGATACCAGAGGTTATTAAAAAGTTTGTGTACAAAATTTTACGGACAGGTACTTAAGTTTAATGATTTTTTAGTAATTTAAGGCTATTTTTAAGATATATTTTATATAACCTAAATTTTATATGTTAACAAACATAGTTTGCAAATATTTTATTTTTTACATTTTGGTAGAATTTTATTGTAAACAACCTCGGTTTAGTTATTCCGAGCATAATTAAAAATAACTTGGCGTCCGATATTATTTTGTTAGTGTTACGTTGCATTTTATTATTTAAGTTCAGTGGAAGTAATCGAGCAGAAATTGTGGTAATTAAGCAAATCAAAAGATTGAACCACCCTACTTTAATTTGCGACTGAGTCAAAGGTATTATTTTGGTGAATGGTTTGTATCTGCAGTTATTTTAACGATTTGTTTTGGAGAACATTTTTAAACTTATTTCTTTATTTATATTATTTTATACCCATTTATTAAATTTTTAAACCATTTCAACCACCTTGTTTATAAGTACACGATAAACTGGTATAACACGCACTTGATACAAGATTGAAAGTTTTTTTGTTACTGTACATCACTGTTTCCTAGTTTTCATATTCTGAACTTGAATGGATTTTGAAGCCATCTTCATTCTAAATGTGAATGTTCTTGCAATCCTCCTGATAGTGATCTTTTAAACTCATATTAATGTTTAGTCATTGTTCAATGAATAATTCAAGTTCTTCTAGGAGCTTTGCACATTTTCTCTAATGCAGTTTCTGGAACTCCATTCGTTCTGAGCTCAGAGAATCTTTGAGGATTAAAGCATTATAGATCTTTATAAACTCTATTTTGATCTGTAATCATATATATATATATATATATATATATATATATATATATATATATATATATAGTCGTAGACTGTTCTACAGCCCTGGTCCAATCCATTCTGTTGGTGTACATGCTTGTGTTAATTTGGTCAATCTCAACCTAACAAACATTAACTTTGAAATTCTTACACACCACTCAATGAAGTATCCCCAACTTCATCGTTTGTTTCATCTGGCATTTTTTTTCTTTTTCTGTGTCTTCTGACATTCAGTTCACTCTCGAAGTTGATGTTGTTTCACTATTTATCCAATGTTGGAGTGTGTTCAACTCGTATCATTCACACTATTTGCCATGAAAATTTTTTTGCAGCATTACGAATGCTTGGGCCTTTATGTCTTGTACTCTTCAAACTGCCTTGAGCTGATGAAATCATGTTCCAACCCTGTGCATAATCAAGACTCTTAGTTTTAAGATAGTCTAACAAAGACGTTGTCGACTTGAAAATGATCAGAACCATCATAGCAGTAAGTATAGTTCAAATAGCAAAAACCTTTTGAGGAGACTGTTTGCTTCCTTTATTATTTTGGGGCTGAAATCTTGGGGGTTTGCCACGATAGAAAGAGAAATAACCAATTCGACGTACTCGGTTTTGGTTGTATTCTTAATCGCCCCAAATTCAGCCAGTTACTATAACAAAAATTTTTGAAGTGACTTCACTTTTTGGACCTCCATCTGGTTGCTCCAACGGCACTCAACCTGAAACTTGGATGTTGTTCCGAATAAATATCTAGTCTCTTGTGGGATTCTTTTATAAAAACTTGAGTTTCCTCTAGCAAACCAAAAAACAAAATCGAAGCATCTACAGCCTGTGATATGTCGGCCATAACTAAATTCATTGAATGAGCATAGCATCATGCGTGGAGATGCTCTTGAAGCCTGGCTGAAACGCCTTTGTATTGACCGATCATGTTTGCAGCTCCATTAAACGAGTTGGCAATACAGTTATTGATATCAAATCCTGCAGCACTTAATATTTCAATTAACGCATTGAACAAATGTGCTTCAGTTGATGACTGCACGCACTTTAAGCCAATAATTCTCTCTTTCACATCTGTTTCCAAAACATATCTTAGTACAATCACGCACTGATCGAAACCAGAGACATCTGTTCTATGAGAACAGAGTATGATTTAGCTTCCTTAACTTCATCAGCAATGTATGACTTAATCAAACTTCTTATAATGTTCATTATTTTATGGACAGTCGTTTTGCTTAAAAATGTCACTTGACTTCATCTTCTTCTTGCTTTAGAAGTCGTATTTGCAGATTTCAATGCATCTTTACTCGTATGAGTAACCTTTTTGACGTGATTGTCCTGGTTGCTGTTGAAGTTACATAGAAGGAGAATTGTTTCCAAAAAGTACTCTCTTCTGTTGCTTGTAAGCAAGGTCTTGTTTTCCTATTAGCTGTATAACATTAATAACAGTAGACAACATCTGCCTCCGATCAATTGCTTCTTTTCTCTTTTGCCAGCTGTTTCTCATAAAATTTTCCTTTCGTTATCGTAAGCAATTGTCGTCTTAGTCCGTAGTTTCTATCGTTATTTTCGTGCACATAATTACTATGGTGGGTTTTCTGGACACCCCATTGTTTATATATGTGTATAAACTATATTCTTTATAATTT
Organism: Vesta saturnalis; assembly: GCA_036346205.1. Classification (NCBI taxonomy): domain Eukaryota; kingdom Metazoa; phylum Arthropoda; class Insecta; order Coleoptera; family Lampyridae; genus Vesta; species Vesta saturnalis. Next base: position 25,904 of record JARFJB010000632.1, on the reverse strand, counting down.
TTCATGTTTTATGATATAGGTGCTTACACTGGATATACATAAAGACGCAATAAACAAAATAACATTTATTGCGTTTCCAAAACTACAATAAATATACATTAACACTTCTATACATATACAACTAAAAAGAAAGCAGCATCCTCTTTAATACAAAGTATCCTAAAATTATCTTTAACTATCGTTCACATCTATTGCACATGGCTCTAGGAACATATTCCTTAATTCCTGTAACAAAAAGTGAAATCAGAGCTAAATACGTAACAAACAACAAGCATGTTAGGAAGGAAAAATATAATACTTAAAATCCACAAAACTATTTCTTCTTACCTATCTTCGTTGCAGTTGTTAAATCCATTTTTCAATAGGAATATCTACCACTATCTAGTAGATCATCAACCTCACATTCTTCAACCCTTATCTACTAGTTATCTTCTTCGTGGTCCGTACTGGTGTTATGACCACTGTGTTCCTCACAGCATCGTTTGGGGCACTATCACCTCATTATCCAATTCACTTTCCACATCGTCACAAAGTTTTCTGCCAACTTTTGAAGTTGTTGTTTTGTTAAAGACCGATCGATCACTGTAGACCACTCAACCATTCTCTACGTGTATTTACTGTGCTGGGGTGTTCTGAAACCCCACCTAGGACTAATACAATAATCCACAAATAGTTTTAATGGCACTATTATCCTCGTAATGACGTAGTAGAATATCGGAAATAAGAAAAATCTACTTTCAAATCCTATACGCAACAAACAAAAAACCACTGAGGTCTCCGAATACCCTACGGTGGTAGGTAAGGGTCTGAATTTCTGTGTTCTTGTTCGGTTTGTGTTAAATGTCTGTAACGATCAAATCCCTGACAGAAAACAGAGTCTGTGATAATCAAGCAAAAACTGCAAAACAATTTTTTGTTACTAGAGTTGTATGTAAGCAATGTCTATATTCAATTCAATATCTATATTGAATATGTTTTCACTAAAGGCAGTGGTGTCGAAGGTTTTTCACTCTGAACAGGATGAAGTTAGAAGAAAGATATAACGTCAGAGTCTATCCTTGATTTTTAAAGTACTTGTCATTTTTATGGTACAAATTTAACACTTCATTTTCCTGAGAAAGAGAATCAATTTCAGTGTTGCTTTGAGGTTTTTCAGTAACTAGTGTGTGCATGTGATATTCAGAACCAATGTTAACAGTATCATCTGTTGCAGCGCTTGCCTGTACTACTTTGGACGCCGACGCATCTAATTGAAGATCATTCCCCTCCTACGCTCAATATGAAGCCTCTAGTCAACATACGTCAAGAGCTGGTATTGGCGCTGAAAGGCCGATGTAGACTGCTACAGCGGCGAACTGGATGTTAAGATTAATTTAACAAAAGTTATTTGGAAAATTCAATATGTAATTCCTATGAAGTTTAATTAATTCACATCACGAAGATTAATAAAAATTCACTGATACAAGTTGCGTTTCACGCTCGAGATTTGTACATATAGCCATCCTTACCCTCATCAATGTCAGTGGTTTGGTCGGTGAAGAGCAGTACTGGCCTTCAACGTCCTCAATGGTTACTGGTTGCTTTCCATACCAAGAAGCGTAATAATAGCAGATATCCATATGAGCAGCAAAATCTCGTTTTCGCTGATAACAAGTACGTGGATGCTTACGAAGAATAGTTAAACTTTCAAAATCATAATTCGTCACAAGGTTCTATGCCTAGTTACGAACAATTTAAGAGTCAGCCGATATTTGTAATTAACTGCACTCGTCAAAACGCTAGTAGGGAGGGAATGGGATGGGTGGGAGGGAGTGGGAGGGAGGGAGTGGTGAAAGGGGGGAGAGATGGCGGGAGGGTGGGAGAGAGAAAGACAGGGAGAGAGAGAGAGAGAGAGAGCGGCGTTTAAGACTTTTACATAAAATCAGAAGTTCTCAACCAATCTTCCCTCAAATCTTAGGTATTGCTGTATTGCATACTGATTTTACTTTTTATTGTATGTATTGTATGTAATATTTATTATTTTATGTAACAGTGATATTTAATAATAGATAAATACGAAGATCTTGTAACTCACAATCTTTATTCTATTGATTATAAATTAATGAGGGTTAGGAGTTTATAATCTTATAACTTTTGCTACTTTCTAAACTAACCTATAACCATTTACTAAAAGGTACCTAATTATATTTAAATGAATGTAACAGTTAGTAGGTAATTATCGTGCTAATATAGATAAGAATGGAGCATACATTCTTTCAGGTTGCGATGACGCACCCTGTATGTAGGATGTTATAATGGCGTGTATTACGTGTTTTGAGCACGAGTGTATTGAGTTTGAACGGAAAAAAAAATTTTTTTTTTGTGTATATAATGTATGTGGGTGTATGATACGCCACTGGAAATTTAGGAGAAATATAATTCTGTATGTAGATACGTGTATTTGAATGTTAGAAAGACTTTAGTGTTGGAATAATTAGATTTTGATGAATGTAATGTGAAGAGAAATTTGTCTATGGGACGATAATGCTTACCACTGTATTGCTTCTGTTTTGCCGATGATAAAGAAAGGAATGTTTGAAGATAAGAGGAGTAATCTTGGTTAGAAAATGTGAAGAATAAGTGTAGAATGTTTTAGAAAATGTGTAGAGAAAGATTGGGTATGTTTAAGTATTAATTTCAGAAAGTTTTGTAATGTTGTGCAATTGTTTTGAGAATAAATGTATGTATATGGAATTTAAGACATTAGACGGTACTTATTTTTGCAAATGTTGCGGAACGAGATCGAGCGCAAGTTGGAGATAAGTGTTAAATGTTGCGTAATGGTTCAGAGTGGCTATTGAATGAATGTAATGACGAAAAATGATTTTTCATGAAGTAATTGTAAAATTTGTAAGTGAAAACAAATATGGCGATGTATTGTAATTACACGCGTGCTTGTATAGAGGGAAGCAGCTGTTGGAAGTATGACATTTTGAGTGAATACTATTGGAGAATATAACGCGGAAGGAAGACATATTTAAAGATGGATGACTGAAGTTATAAATAGGGAAGTCAGAGATTGACGAGTTAGTTAAGCTTTTTCGGTTTTGGCTGTTGCTTGTGGTGAAGGTTGGCGGAAGGCGCGCGCGAGTTAATGTGGTTTAGAATGTGATGATGTTGGAGTATGTTTGTGAATTTTAATGAGGCAGTAATTGTTTAATCAACTGCGTAACCCGAACTGGGGATGAATTAAAAAAAAAGACATTCATAAACAAAACAATAATTTAAATTGAAGTTGAAGATAAAAATTAGTTTGTTTATTTTCAAGAAAATAATAGTGCGTAAGCAGATTTGAATAAAGACAACAGTTGTTATGTTAAAGTATTAAGTGCAGCGCGTGTCCTTGTAACGAGATTCGGCTAAAAGTATTTATGAGACCACCCGTTAAGTAAACGAAGCGTTCGTTGTATATTAAGCCAAAGTTTAAGTAACGTTATATGACATTGAAAGTTTTATTTGTATAAGGGAGTAATTTGGTGTAAAGGTTGCTAGAAATTTTAAGGAGGCAACCAAACGTTTACCGTTATTACATGTTTGGTGCATAGTGAACTAACCGTGAGTGCACAGAGGAATAAGTTTTGTTGAGCCTTTTGTAATGTGCTTCAGGCAATTTTATGCAGTACAAATGGACTACATATAATTGGTTTACGGAAGAAAGAAGAAAGAAAATCCAAGGATTAATGGACGATTTTAAGTAAGGTTTATATTTAGTATTTTAAAAATTTAGTAAAGCACGATTATCTCTTTGGTTTAGTTCATTTGTGTAATGTGATTAAATATTAATTAACTTAGAAACGAAAAGATAATCGTTCTCGAATCATGTTGTGTTGGATTGTATAGTATTAAGAATTTTTGCAGAAATTGGTAGTGACGTGTGGTTTTGATTTTCAACCACGCTGATGTAATTTATGTAAATATTTGTGGTTTTGATTATTTTATGCAGGACAATATATATTTATCGTTATCTTTTTATTTTGTTGTTTATTTAACCAGGTATGAAACACAGATGTAACATTTACTTAATTGGTGATCTTGTTTTGACAATTTTAAAAGTAAGCTTTGCAGATTTTAATTTTTCAGATTTAAGGAACAACCTGAAAGTTTATATTAGCCAGGTTGATTACAAAATTGTTATGTCAGTTTCATTAGAGCAATGCATTATTAACAGATCAGCTGTTGTCTTAAAAATTTCATTAAGTATAACAAAAGTTTGAGTTTTGAAACCTTAAATGTTTACGAATGTCAACTACGATTCAAGAGTAAATTAAATTTAAAAGATATCGTTCATGTTAAGAATTTTAAAAATTAAGTACCGTTCATTGAATGAATTTGAGTGATAAATTTTATTTTGGAAGTTTTGGTTTACGAGGTGTATTCAAAAAGTTTTTAATAACCTGGGTAGTACTAAATTTATTTGAGTTTGAGTTGAACTGTTTTGGACGAGTGTTTGTATTAGAACCTTCGTATATGAGTTTACCGAGTAAGCACAATCCTACTTTCCACAATCAAGTAGGATTAATTAACATCCAGCTTAAGACAATTATATTAACAAAGTTTCGATTGTGGTGGCGCCTAGAGACATATTTTCCCGAATTGAGCTGTTTGAGTGTAGGTGTAAGGTGTTTGAGCATATTAATCATACATTTTACTTATTATTTCGACCACGCCCATCTCCCTGTTAGCTGGCTTGGCAACCCGCTTACATTAGTAAGCCTACACGACGCCTAGTGCGGTTTGGACGTGTAACAATTCAAAAACAAATAAAATGGGTACAAAACAGAAGAAACTGCAAAGCGAAAGAATGTGAAGATTCTAAGGCTCCCACCCTGCCATTGTGAATTAAATCCAACCGAAATGGTGTGAAGTGAAGTAAAGAGACATATAGTAGGACATAACAGTACTTTTAAGGAAGATGAAATGCGAAACCTAATTCGAGAAGCCTATTTACAAGTTACGCCGGTTAAATGGCAAAACTACGTAAATCGCGTAATAAAAATGGAAGAAGGAATGTGGGAAGTCGATAATGTAATGGATGCTATGGAACCGATTATTATAAATATAAACAATTCAGATACAGATCATTATAGTGAGAGTAAATAATGTAGCATTAAATGAATTACCTACTATTTCAAGTAGTCGTATTTACAAAAACATTGATTTTAATTGTATTTACTAATTTGCCATGTTTATTATTTACTTTTAATTCTGTGCTATCTATAATTAATACTTGCATATCTATTAATTAAAATAGCTCGAGTAAACTGTTTTGAATACTTTATAATTTATAATGTAAATTAATAAATATATTACTCAAAAAAATGTAGTTTGAGAGGACCCCCGGGTTGACAACCGCTGACAAAAAGGTAGCAGGTAAGGTCGCCAAGGTATTAATAAATAAGCTGTGTGTAATACAAAAGAAGAATTTATTTTGATTGACGGGTTCATGTTTTGTTGAAAACTACTTTTTGTAGAAGTGTTGCAATGCTGTAGCCCATATCTAGTCTGTAAAAATAAAGATTTTCTATTTCGGCTTAGCGCTTTATTACTCTGAGACATTGGGAATATACAGCCGTTTCTTTCTAACGTTTGGGTTTCAATAGAAACGTACGCGACTTAAGTGAAAGCGTAAATTACCTGCTCAATGACTTAAGACCGCTCGCGAGAGGTAAACACAATTTTATTTTAATTCTATTCCAGAAGTTATAAAACGTTTTGAACGATTTTTAATTTACCATTTGTTTAATTTCTTAACAATTTTTGTTCAATTCAGTTCAAATCTTATTGATAAGTGGTGTATATATATTTTGCCCTTCAAACTAAATTATACCGTAATTTGAACAGTGACGGTTCGTTACCTTCTATAAATCCTGAATTGAAGTTAATTTATTTTTAATATAAACATATATTGTGCGTTAAAATTCATTTAACAGTTTCGAATTTTTAATTGCGATCTTATTTTGACCTTGAATATACAATTTATGTTATATTTATACAAAATACTTTAAAGTATTTACAAGTTATTATCAACCCCTACCAGTAGCTTATCTTAAATATCTCAATTTCAGTTACGAGATTCATATTCATACGTGCATACTGTTTACTAATTTAATCAATACTGAAATAATGCGGAAATGTTGAAACTTTAAACGTTTCGGACATTTTTATTACTGAAATTTGAAATTATAAAAAGTTTCAAATACTAAAATTGAAATTTATGATAAGTTTTGTATGAACGAATAAGTCAATAATAAATAACTTAATAATAATTTTTAACTAAAATTGAAGTTCTTGTCAGCAATAATTTAAAGGTAAGGTTGCTACAATCTATTTGTGATCATATTCACGATTTAAAAGGCCACAGTTTTAAATTGTGAGATGTGGTTAAAATTACAAATGTCTATAGAGCATACGTTGAACAAGTCTGTATTGACTAAGGAGTGTTCTACGCTCGCATTCTTTTAAGGAAACTAATAAATACAACAATTAACATCTATACTTATAATATGAAAGTAAATGGTGGATTAATCTGGTCCACAATTATTTGGTTATAATTGAAAGGCCAATGGGTTTGCTAAACCATATTTAAGGTTGGGATTTAAGAAACAAGTAGGTGAATGTAAACGTGTTAAATAATTGCTTCTTAAATTGGGATAATATTTCAAAACAGGGTACTTCAACTATACCATAACCTATTTGTGTATGTGATAAAACGACTGATAGTGACTCCAGTAAGAGACAGTTGTGTTGAAGTACTGAAAGGAAAATAAATCGGTTTGTCAACGAACCAATTACGTTGGGATATATACGAGTGATGGAACATCAATGAACCAAAAGGAAATAGAACAGTGCTCGCGTGCTGAAAGTATACATCATTTCCTTTTTTTTATAATGTTCATTAAGCTTATTGATAGAATCAATGGATTGTACCAAAAGTCCACTATTGGATCTATATGTTGTTGCATGTGCTTAGATTAAGTATAGCTGAATTTAGGGATGATAGGAGTATATAAAATATTTAAATGTTTTTGTCTGTGATGTTATACAATTATAAATTGATAATTGTAAAAATTTATAAATTATAAATATTTTACACTTATATTTACTGTTAACTTAAATTGGTGTAGTCGATTTGTACCGTGGAGTTTATTATCCTAGTTCAATGCAAACTTAAGTACCACGATATTACGTTGAAAAGAAGTATTTAGTCTGACTTAAGTGTGGTAGAGAACAAAGCCTCAATTGTCCTTAAATGAATTGCGGCATAAAAATTCTCTAAATTTGACAGATAATTTAACAGAGATCTACATACATTTCAAAAGCTTAATTGTTTTAGTTCCAAAGAGCTCAAAGGCATTATTTATTTGTCATTGTTCCTAAGTAAAAGTAGTGTATAACACACAAGTGTATACTATTAGTTGAGTCCATAAACAATTTTAATGTAAATTAATATTTATGACTAGAGATGAGAGTTTAATTTAATTAAACTAACAGGCGAATTTTTCACAATATTTATATTATCTGGTATAGTGGATAACCTTCTACTATAATTACATTAACGTAGAAGTAAAATTAATACTAACTTCAATTAAATTTAGCTTTATTGATGCATTGATTTAAACAAAAGAATCAATACCAATAAATCAGTATCAATTCACTATATTGGAGATAAGTTTTGAGCTTGTTGTATGTAAATTCTAGACCATTGAATTATTGATGTTTGTCAAACTTTAACAATTTATATTGAATGTAAATTATAACTACATGATATCCGTTCATTAAAGAGCTAGCCTGGGAAAATTATTATTCTAGTTTATTACTCTAATAAATTGAAGTATAGATTACTTATTTCAATTTAGTAAATATCTTCTACAACAAAATTTAAGATTGCAATATTACAAATTCGACACCAAACCAGGTTTAGTTACATTACAAAGGACTTATGCAAATGAGAGCACCGTCAAATATTTGATGGAAAAATATTTGCTCTGCTCTCTGTTGATATCTTTCTTACATTATATCTTGCTCCTTACGAAGTTTGGGACAATTTTGTGTATTATCAATCTATCTGAGGTCCTTTAAATTGCATGATAACAATTGAAACAAGATTCTCTCGTTTGTCTGTAAGTTGCCATGTTAAAAAAATTATTTATTTACACCCATCGTAAGTCGATCTTAAAATTTTAATCGCAAACATAACATTTTATACTTTTTTACCCTATTCCCTATTTAGTTCAAACAATATAATTTTAAATAAAACAATAGTTATTCAAAACAACTGAAAATGACACTTATTATGAAACTCAATGGCAAATGCCTTCATTTATAGTGAACGATAAAGTAATTCAGAGACTACAAAATCGACAAGGTCAGATAAGTCTCAAACTGCATTAATGCTAGATAATGCGGTTCCTTAAATCACTGCTTTATTATTTTAACGCTAGGACGGTCGCGCCTGATCTGAGAGATCCATCGTCCGGTACATGTGTTATATTTCTCGTTAACTAATGCGCAGCCTAGTGCCTTTTCGCGTATCTTCCTTTTTTGTACGATTCAGTAGTTCAGTACTGCACGGACGTTTACTAAGTGTTGTTGTATGCAGTTATTGTATATTGGGTCTACCAGATCCCAAGCGACTTAATTTGTAAGTATTCTTATGTTAATTGAATTTATTTATTTTTGTTGTACTGGTACATATAATGTCGTGTAATTGCTTTTATGTACATTTTTGATACAAATATTAATTATAAAAGTCTAATTTATATATTATAAATACTTTGGATCTCATGGATCCCAAGTGACCTTTTATGTAAGAATATTGTTGCAATCTTTTTATTTCCTATTGTTTTTTTTAAATTAACTATCCTTCTTGATAAGTTAACTTTTTCTGTTATAGCTAAAGGAAGATGTCATCAAAGAAAATATTCAACCTGAATGACCCCGACATGCTGAACTAATTCATGAACTTTTATTTGACAATGTTCAAGAAGAGTCTTTACTAACAGCATCTTCAGATCAGCAATTAGAGCCTACTTATGATTTAGAAAATGAGGAAAATGAAACGGATGGCGAGGAAGAAATAGAACAGTGTAAAGAGGACTCAAACACAGAGCAAAGCGATACTGAAGGGGAGACCGACAAAGAGAATGATGAATATTATATTTGTAACAGGAAGAAAGGCAATAAGAAAATAGAATAATTATCATGGAAAAAAACTCCGTACACTAATCGAAAAAAGACGCATCCCTGAAATTTATTGGCGAGACTTCCAGGTGTTATTGGAAAAGCAAAAGACGTTCACAGTATCGTGGATACGTGTCATTGTTTTTTTAACCAGAAGATATTAGACATGATTGTCTCTTCCACCAATAAATTCATTGAACGAGTACATGAAAATTATTCACGGGAAAGGCTTCTGACATAACAGAAATCAAAGCCTTTATAGGTTTAATATATATTGCTGGAATGGAAAAACTTAGATGATTTGTGGGACTCCACGGGGTTCGAAATTGAAATATTGCGACTAACTATGAATGTACGACGATTTCGCTTTTTACTTCGTTCTGTACGATTTGATGACCTAGAAACGCGCCAACAACGTAGACAAGTAGACCGTTTGGCACCAGTGCGAGATTTGTTTGAAGAGTTTGTAAAAAACTGTCAATCTTCTTATTCAGTTGGGGCCGACGTAACGATTAATGAGAAACTTCAGAGGCGACAGGTGCTCATTTATCCAGTATATACCTTCCAAGCCAGCTAAATATGGCTAGCAAATTTTTGCAGTGGTAGACTCAAAAATGTATTACACCTGCAATTTGGTGATATATGCTGGTAAACAACCTGAAGGGCCCTTTCAGGTTAGCAATAAGAGTGCGGATGTGGACAGAAGGCTATTAGCGCCTATCCGTAACACTGGCCGCAATGTCACGGCAGACAATTTGTTTCCCGATGTTTCTCTGGTACAAGAATTATCAGAAAAATATAGATTATCATATGTGGGAACATTGAAAAAAAATAAGTGGCAGATTCCGAAGGAACTAAAAGAAATTAAAAACATGGATGACAAGATAGATTCGTTAACTGGAGACAAAAAAAAAACAGAGATTATCACATACTACAATAAACATAAAATTGGAATCGACATAGTGGACAAAATGTGCTCAACATATAATGTTCAACGCGGAACTAGGAGATGGAGTATGGTAGTGTTTTACGCACTATTGAATATAGCTGGAATCAATGCTCAAGTTTATTTAGGAAATGAAAACAAGGCATTGGCTCGGAGACTGTTCCTGAGGCAGCTTGGAAAAGACTTAATTGAGGCCCAATTAGTTAGAAGATTAATGGTTACAAATTTACCGCAAACTATAAGGACGCGAATTAGTGAAATTTTGCCTGCTAGACCCAGTGTACCCAGACCTGAAGACGGCAATTCATCTGGGAGAAAACGATGCATTCCTTGTCTTAGACAAAGCACAAGACGATTTCTAACATTAAAAAAAAGCAATGATGTAATAAACAATTTGTAACTGATCGAATGATTTTAATTAATAAAAAATTACCAAATATTAATCGCTACTGCCGTCGGCTCAATCGGAAGATGAAATAGGGAGAGTTCTAATTTAGAGTTTAATTAACATACCTGAAATACTGCATGCTTCTCATCTGCTGAATTATTTTCACTTAATTAAAAAAAAAATGTTATCTAAAAAATTATGAAAAAATAATAAAATCTCGAGCGCCATGTTGTTTTTATATATGTATATATATATATATATATATATATATATATATATATATATATATATATATATATATATAGGATTAACAAAACCTAGTCAATCAATAATAATAAACAATTTATCAAAATGAAAATAAAATAACATGATATACTTAAGTTTATTCAATATGTGATTAAAAGGTTAAAAATCAGAAGTCATACTATTCTAAAATTATATAAAAACATTACCTTTGAACGTTCGGTACATAAACTGTAACTGGTAACTATGAAGCACAATGGTGAACTTGGTGAGGCCAATGTCTTGCTTATTTATCCTTAATGTATTGTGTCCATAAATTTTATTGAATTTCTTTGAAGTTTAATTAGCCAAATTTATTTATGAAAGTATGTAGAACTTGCGTTGTAAAATGTAATTCAAGTAAAAATTGCCATTTAAACCAGAAAATAGAATAGTAAATTACTGACTTATACGTGCCATTAAAAATAATTATTATAAAAATGCCATATAAAAATATGCATTAAAAAATATGAGTAAAATAAAAGTGCAAACTAAGTACAAAGTAAGTAAATTAGAAGTAAAATAGAAGTGCAAAGTAAGTACCTAAAAAAACAAACAAATGCTTTAGTTTTAAATATAATGAATTGGAAAATAACTTACCATCAATGATGGCACCAAATATAAAAAATTAGGTAAAAATCATGCTTACTGCTGTAACATTCAGCATTAAGTGAATTAAAAAAAGGCTTTCAGAATAACTAAAATGAGTATTCCCCCTAAAAGTCTTCACGCGTTGCGCGGATACAATAATATAAATCCAATTTTTTAAGAAAGGGAACTATAACAATTTATGTAATATTACACCCAAAAGATATGTTCTAGGAAATGCAAATTAAGTTGCCATTCTCAATTCTACATATTAATAACTAAAAACTTTTCTAATATTACGCCAAATAAATGAACGATCTTAAATTAAGGTATTTTTAATACAACCACAAAAAAAGGTTGTTACAATTTGACTAAATATACATGCCGAAGTTGTGGTCAATATTTAAGTCTTCAACATTGCAACAATATATGCACGGAATGTTGCACAAATTCCGCTGAAGATGTCGCCGATGAATAGAGTATCGATATTTGAGTTACGTTATTATTATTATTATTATTATTATTATTATTGATCTAGCCTATACTTACAATACACGTTTCAAAAATATTCCTATTCTGTATTTAATTTTACCTTCGCACCTAGACTTTAACAAAAAGCCAATTTCGTATAGGGATCTCACAGATCCATAGCGACCATCTATGTATGTAAGCTGCTAGCGACCGTCGGAGTGTTAAATAACGTAGATTTTATTATCAAAAAAATTTGAACAAGCTGGTAAATGTTTCATAAAAGTTTAGACGTTTAATGGAAACTATTTTATTATTAAATTGTTAATATTGACTACCAAGTAAAGATATTATGTAGGTATTCTTGTATAGGTATATTTATCTAGTGCACTATGATAAATAAAAGAACATTTACCGGTCATTGAATTTTTAGTCTCATTTGGAATCGTTTACATACAAGTGATTCATTCTTGCAATTTATTTTGCGCCCTAGTGTGCAAAGTATTTTGCCCATGTTGCTATTAAAAAAACTGATATTTCGCACACTGACATTAGTATAAATATATTAACATTTTTTGACAGAAAAAATATATTTCTAGTTTCTAATATTTATGTAGCAGAACATTTGCAGATATGTGAAATACATTTAGATAATTCAGATTTTATAACGAATAATTTACATGGTTGATTGCGTTTTGTGAATAGACCGTATTTTCTAAATAATATTAAGACGTTTTTGTCCAGTTTCAGAACTGCTGCTAATTCAAATACTCGCGTCAACAATTGCGAAGATACAAATTCATTTAGTTTAGAGGAATATAAATATTTAACGTCAATTTCGAAATAAAATTTTCAAGAACTGTATGCATTGTGTGAACAAACTGTGTTAAAAACGTTCTAACTTTTTATATTATTATGAAGTTATCTGAAACTTTAGAGAAACGCGTAAGACGTCAAAATTGTCCCGAAACCTTCCTAAATGTTTGAATATAGATTTTTTAATTTTAATATATATATATATATATAGTTTTTTATTGAATTTTTTTCCCAGTAGTGATTAAATTGGAATATTTTTATAACAATAAATCTTCTGATGTCAATAAGGTAGAAATTCTATTAGAAAATATAGCAGCATGGTCTGCTCATTAAATGCCCCAGGGGCACAAAGATCTTCAGGTATTTCTTAACAAGTACCTTTATTGAAACAAACGTAATCGGATTAACTTTGAATCCTTCAAACTAGTATCTAAATTAAAATAACGAAAATGGTATCTACTTTATTCATGCACCTTGTTAAATTATAATGTATTCGTATCAGTAAAAATTAAAATAAAACAATTAATTATTTTATTTATTTATTTTGTATCAAAGAAAACACAAAGTTTTCTAAAATATTGTAAACAATTTATGGAGGTGAACAAACAAGACAATTTAAAATTTAATTGATCTTATGTACAGTTCGAAGATTTAAATTACATCTGCGAGGATCCACTATTTCTGGTAATTAAGACTTATAGTAAAATTTTTCTAATTTTTTTACCATATGAGCCTCCTAAAATGTATCATCCCTATAAAAAAGAAAACATATTGTTTCATTTAATGTTCAAAACATTTATTGTTACCTTTCAATTTCTTCAACATGGATTCCTGTTACAGTGTAGACAATAAAGTAGCATTTGACCCGTTTGGTAATATGTACAATTCCTTGCACCTGATAGTAATTATTATGGTTCCTCTTTAATTTAATTTTGTTATTTTCGGAATCTACAACACAATAATTAATTAAATTTGCCTTACCTGCCTCCACAGGATCAATGTCACCGCTTTTAAAAGAGCTTTTTATTTCCACCACTGCATCTTCTTCTACTAGTCCGTCAGGTGAACATGATAAAAATGACTTTTCTTCGTCTGTATTCTTCGTCCGCATATAGTGACTTTTAAGTTGAACAGTTGTTGAAATAATTTAATTGCATTTGACTCACTGTTGAGGCCGAAAGCAGTGTACGTATTACCTTTAAAAATGTAGTATAGTAAGGAGGAAACAGTTTTGGAAGTGCACGTTGTTTTACGCAGTTTGCATATTTTACCAAAATGTCATGCTGTTAAACGTTTCTTGCGTACCACTCTCCACAAATCACTTTTGGTTGGGTCAAGGTACCTTCTTCAATCTCAATCAAACATCAAACAAGTCTAATATTGACTAACGTGCAATTCGTACTCATCTTTTGAATGATCATTTTCCAATCCATAATCATTACCTGCGGGTGCAAATGTCCTGTTTTTAGAGTGATCTAAAATCCAAGCAATACGCAACTATTGTAATGAAGAAGTTTCCATAGCAGAAAACGTTATTAAAGTAATACATACATTTTGTTATCTTCTTCCTGCGACGATTAATTTGGGAGCCCAAAACATGCGTCATGTAGTTCTCCGGCGGTCTGTCACATAGATGCTCATGCAAAATCGATAATAAGTCTCCCTCGCTATTAAAAGAGATCGCGGCCATTTCACATCTCAATTGGTACGAATTTTTTAAAGAAAGATTGACTCTTTTACCTCCTACAAATTTCGCAACTACCTAACTATATGTTTCTGCTGGATTTGTATCGGCATAGTAGAGCAAACTAGATGATTCGTCTGCTAGTTGTTCTACAATAGTGTTTATTACTGGCAACATGCCGCATTATAAATATACACCTACCAAATCCTAAATTAAAAGAAATAGTTGAATAACAAACTAATATTATTCAAAAATATTATTATTTCGTTCTTCTTAGTGCCATCATAAAAATATTCTTGACAATGGTCGTCTCTGCCCAGAATATGCAAAGGGTAATTTAATATGTTTTTCTTCAAATTTTCAATTTTTCTATCAATAGGTCCATTTTCAACTTTGCGGTACGCTAACGCTCTCACAACTGCATTTCAGAAACGACGTAAAGTTGAAGGCTTGCATATATATATATATATATATATATATATATATATATATATATATATATATAATATAATATATATATATATATATATATATATATATATATATATAATGTGAGATATTTTGGGCAGAGGGGCACTAGGATAAAGTAATCACAACACTAACGTTTTATTCAAATATATTTCAACAGAAACTCTGTCGTCATCAGTGAAACTAGTAATAAAAATAAAATAAAATGTCTCTACAATAAATATATATATATATATATATAGTCTCTTCACCTTTTTTGATATCGACAGTCTTTACTAAGATCGCTGAGTTTATTGATGTAATTACGAAACAAATGATTTCGATATTCTATTTTTCTTATATAAAATGACGGGCCTACGGGGAAGTTTGTGTTAAATATTTGTATACACTACTGTCTCCGTCACCAATCAATTGGCCCTAAATTAGGTTATGTCGTCCAGTTTCCATTGCAGTGAAAGTCTTAGTCCAGTTCCGGAAACATTCATCATGCTAGTCGTTCTACAATAGTGTTTATCACTGGCAACATGCCATATTATAAATATACATCTACCAAATCCTCCTTAATTAAAAGAAACAGTTTAATAACAAACCAATATTATTCAAAAATGTTATTATCTCGTTCTTCTTAGAGGCATTAAAAAAATATTCTTGACAATGGTCGTGTCTGCCCAGAATATTCAAAGGGTAATTTAATATATCTTTCCTCAAATTTAAAATTTTTCTATCGATAGGTCCATTTTCAACTTTGCGGTACGCTAACGCTCTCACAGCTGCATTACGGAAACGACGTAAAGTTGAAGGCTTGCATATATATATATATATATATATATATATATATATATATATATATATATATATATATATATATGTGGATTTAGGTTTCCGCGAGTGTAGTATGAAACACTGTTGTTTATCCGGGCGTTGTCTCGCGTCTGCGGGTGATGTTTCTGACTCCTGCCAGTACAAAGTCTCATTTGCCATTTTCAAGTAGCTCATTAATTGTTGGTTTAAATTGTGGACCGAGGGTATGATGCTGTTGGGGTATTTTAAGTATTTTAGACATCTATGGTATATCCATTGCTTCAACAAGCTCAGCTAATTGGGTATATCCAATCCCAATTGATACAGCACCAATAACGGCAGCACTGTTTGTTAAACCAAAAGAAGCATCAGTGTCACCAGTCCTTACCACATCTGACTTTCCGCACATATTACATTTAAATGTAAACGTACTTTCTAACCCTTCTATATTTTCTGATACAACCAAAACCAACGTGTTTTAGTGATTTCAACACATTTAAGAAATATTTTATATCTATGATCCTGAGGCCTCATAAATTGTGTTTCTGACTGGCATCTGATTCTGTACCGTTTTCCAACAATAATGAAGCATCTTAATTGTATTCATCAAAAGAAACATCAAGTTGGTTCAGTATCTGCGTCTGTCATCATTTCTTGACAATTAGTATCGGACACCCAAAATTCTTCGTCATCATTATGATGGAAGCTGATGCTACAAGGTTCGCCTTCCGAACGAAAGTGGATGCAAGCTTCTTTTGAAATCTTACACAATTTCCTAAAAAAGGAATTTATTAATATAAAAAATCTACCTTATAGTTTTTTTTTCCATATTCTGTCATTTGAAAACTAACAAAAAAGAATTTCGGGCCACTTGCATGGATTGCTAATAGTGAATGGTACAATTTTTTTTGTTTACAAGACATTTTAATAAATTATAACAAATGGAATAATTTTTATATAATAGAATTGCATATAGGTACTTACGCTTCTCTCGCCCTTTTTAATATCACACTCCTACTTCTTCTAGGAACACTCAAACTTTTACTTGCTTTAGTCATCTTTTGGCACAATCACAAATTAAGAGGTGGCGTTTGATCGATAAGTATCGTTTACAAAATGCTAGTACACTGTCAGTACATTGTCTACATTTTATTAGAATATTTGAGGAATAACAATAATCAATATGTAATTACGCGACTAATTAAAGGGAAAGTTATTTAGCCATTTTCTACACCTAATTATATTACCTATATCTCTTTAAATTTAACAATGGTAATGAACTAATTAGAAAATAATAGGAAAACTTCAATTTTATTGCAAGTTACTTTAGTGTTCATGTCTTTTTGTAAATTAGTGCAAAATAATGAATGAATTTGTATAAATTATTCTGAATATTTATTCAATCCCTTATCTTGCCTGTGGTAGATACGTATTCAGGTTAAAATTTTTAAAAACATTCACTGCGCTACACTAGGGAGCGCTGCGATCGATTTATATTTTGTCAAGCTATCTAGGGGGGGGGCCTTAAGTTAAGACATGGGTTATCTCATGACTTTATAAAATTACTTTTCAATTATTCTTTGAGACAAGTCACTAGTCTAGTAATTTCTAATGTTCGTCTCTCACTTATGCAAAGATTTGTACCTAACATCATCGGATTCAGATCAATAACCAGGGACAATTTTGTAATCAATCATGTACCCGAATTAGTAAATAGGCTCTATAACCCTACACCAGGTAATCCAAGGGCAATTGTTTACGTAGACTGTACATATAATTTTATTGAGAAGGGCAGCATTTTTAGAATATTACGTCTGTCATATTGCTTGTTTAAGAAGGAACATTTAGTTAAGCTAGTAATTATAGTAGCTCCTGATGGATATATTCTAGCAATTAACGGTCCCTACTTTTCTGGCGCACGAAATAACGATACTGCGATTTCATGACGGAGTTTACAAAATGATATTGATGGAATGAGGAACTGGTTAGAAGACGGAGATGTAGTAATAGTAGGTAGATGCTACAGAGACGCCATTGCTACATTTGAAGATCTAGGTCTCATTTCTTATATACCACCTTTACTTCCATGCAACCAACGTCAATTATCTACTAGAGATGCCAACAAAGCAAGACTAAGAACTAAAACGCGCTGGGTTATAGAATCCAGAAGTGGACATCTTAAGTCTATTTTTAAGTTTTTATAAGCATGCATCATGCTGCGAACTTGCGTGATTTTTATCAAGTTGGTGGTGCATTAATAAGTTTCGTCCACTAATAAATATACCGGGAACAATCGAGATGGCAACTCAAATGTGAAATAAACTAGATGATGTAAATCTTATCCAAACACGCGTTGAAGCTGAAAATCTAGCTTTAAGAAATGCTCGCTGGCAGAGACAAAATAATATGCATATTCCTGAATTTCCTCGGTTAGATATCAATTATCTTAAAGATTTAGTTGGCCTTTATCATCTTTATTTAAGCCCATTATATATACAAGATAAACTACAAAGAGACGAACCTAATGTTTTAGAAATTGATGAATTAACAGAGGAACCCAATTTTTTTAGGTTTTAGAATCTACTCTAGATTTAGAAACGCAACTAAGTATATGTTGTGGTTGGCATACGAAGATGCACCTAATAAAGACAACCTTTCAGTTTTCTACTACTACTGCACATGTCCGTCCGGAGCACTTGTGCACATATTGCAACGATTTTGTGGTTTTTTGGATATGCTAGGCACCATAATAATATAATATTTCCATCAACATGTCTACTAAATTGTGTTGACGATGCTGAAAACCGTTTATTACCAGAAAATATTGTTCTCGGTCCCATAATAGGAGATATTTATAGTGCAACCGCCAATAAATTTTTTAATTTTACTTAATTCTTGACGTTATCGCGTTTTTTGTCAATTGAATCAATCTCTTGCTCGTTAACCCTTTATTTTGACTTCTTTTCTTTAATTTAATTTATGAGTGGTAGCCTCATAAGGCAACTACAGCTTTTTCCCATAGCTTTAACAATTGCAACAAATATCAGTTGAATAGGCCTACAGGGAATACCATTTAAAGAAAAATTCGTCAAAGCCTTAACATCTAAATTATAAGTTCAATAAGAAAAAGTCAAATATGTCTCAGTTCGACTTATCTGTAATCCGATCAAGTGAACAGCCCTTTCTGCATCTACTATACAGGTAAATACGAGTGCAAACTTTAAACCTTTTTTGTAATGAAGTATTGAATAGCCCTGTATTACATGTAAAACCCAATTAATAAGATTTAGTCATCTTACAAGTGAGATCATTCTGTAAGTATGACTCTTTTAGTCTACCCTTAAACAACAAAATAGTACCATAATATAACGCAGTATGTGAAAATAAATAATTTATATTTCCCTTATTTTGTAGTTATCTTTATTACTACAAAAATTGATATTTTGTAGACTAAACGTTTAATGTCTCGAAAAGTAGCCATAGGATATAATTTTACCATTAGGAATTTTGAACGAGGACATCAAGATGTCTACTATATTATATATTCAGAAACTTTGACGGAATTTTTTTTTTATGTAATTTTACGCTATATTTGCTTTATCCAAAAAAGGTTGTGACAGCTTGAATCGCCCTGTAACTATCAATATTTTTGTTTTGATCATTAAGTATGTATTTTGGCTACATATATCAGCCAAAAACTTCCAAAAATATTTAAAAGGGACTTTTTGGTACGCATTTAAAAAATTTTGGGATCTTCAACTTCAACGCCCTAAATAAAATTCAGACAATTTGACGTTGCTCCCGTTTGCATAAGAAAAGTGCGTGGTCCCTTTTGTCTTCTCATCTGATTAGACGTATTCGTTCTGTAATACAAGGCGCTATAAACCGGTTGAATGTTCTGTTTATCCGAATCACCATGAAGTTAATGGCGGAAGTATTTCACCTTAATTTGTTTTACGTAATTGTGAATTCACAAGGTATGTTAGTAACCCTAGTGTTTGAAATCTGCCAACGGAAGGTGTGTAGAACGACAATGGTATTCTTCACAAGAGCACATTATACAGCGCGATCAAACAAATTTAGCCGAAAGCAAAATCTTTGGTATAAGTAGCAACCACGTGAAAACAAAAGATATTTATTTACATACTAACAGTCGAAATTGTAGTTTTCAATGATATTTAGCATGATTATCGCCTAAATAACAAATTTTACTATCAAATTCTGTAGTTAGTTTGCAATATTTAGGCTTTTAAGGTTTCATTTATCACATATCTCATTAGTTATTCATTATTAGTTATTACTTTGCAACCGTAATTCTGAATCTGGCAACTTGTAAATCTTTGATTAAATTGTTATACTTAGCAAAAGAATATTGGTATTATAAACAGATTACGTCATAAGCTACTAGACTTTATTCCGTTATAAGGTGCATGCATATTATTCTAGTCTAGGGCAGGCAGTCGAGTTGACGTAAAATTGGAGTAAGTTACGCTATTGAACAGATTTATAATGAGAGGAGTACTCTAGTAAAAACGCCACAGCTGATCATTATCGATAGTCCGGTTAGATAAATTCCTAATTTATTTTCGTCTTCCTCTCAATTCAAACCATTCAAACATTAAAGTCATGCTTGTATGTTGCAACCTTGATTAAAACTAACAAAAGTCAACAAGCTGCTTACAATACGTTTTGTGGCGGATTGATAATTTTTATCAGGCGTTTGAAATCAATACTTAAATTGATTTAAATCACTGTTTAACCTCTAGATTGTACCATTCGTCCTATCGATTATGACACTTTCGAAGATAATAACTGAATAGATAATACTTCAAGAAAGAGAGAGATATACATAAATAGTTTGTTGATAGGTAAATTGCAACATTCGTAATCGCGTGTACATCCGCTACTGTGATTGCTAACCAATAGAATCGTTGTTATTATTATTTTCGTATTATCTAATACTCTCGATCCGTATGTGGCGATAATACTTTTTAGTTTGTCAATACACTTTTGAATAGTAGGTAGTCTGTCTTAACCCAAGTCTAAGTATTTTGAATCACTAGGTACTACTACTGTACAATTGGTAAAATAAACCTTTATAATCCACCAACATGAAATTACAATTTTTATTTTTATTATTAATTTAGACTACAGAAGAACCAACAACGAACAAGAACTAAAGAAAGGCTAGAATAATAAACAAGGAAAAGATCTTAAATAAATTTCCCAAAAGAAACTCTGAAAATGTAACACAGCTTTGATTAATACTACAGTAGCAGCACCTCATAGCGTCATTATTCAAAATATGGAATATTTAAGTAAAGTGATGGGTAACTAGTAATATTTTAAATGACGTACTTACGCTGTAAATAATTGGGGCACCTTTACTAGAAAAATTAGTTTTTCTACTCCAATAAAAGTTACACAAGAATAACGAAACTCTACTGTACATTACATAACACGGTTATAAAGTAACCGAGCGAGTTTGATAGGGGTCGAACTGTGGGCTTACGAAAGGCTGGTTTGTCTATGAGACATATATCCTATAAAACGCAACGGAGTTTAAACACTGTGGCAGTCTGTGTTCAGGCATGTAATCAAGAGGGCCGTGCACTAAGAGCGAGAGGTATAGAACGTCCTCGAAGAACCACAAAAGCCGAAGATCGCGTTCTTACAGTATTGACTCTACGGGACCGGTTCTGGTCTACACGGGCGACTGTGAACCAGCGGTTTGCAGAACATGGAAGGGCGATTGGGATGCCAACTGTTTATCGCCGGACAAGAACCTTCGGACGCTTTTCATACCGTCCCCATTTTGTGCTACCGCTGACTCCTGGAGAGCGATGTGATCGTCTAGCGTGGTGTAGAGAACGGGCAAAATGAGACCAAGAATTGAATTCAACTGTATTCAGTGATGAGTCCAGATCTCGTTTGTGCAAGGGTGAGAAAGACGGCGAAAGGCAAGATCCCCAATTTTCTGTGGAAAGGCACCACACAGTTGGAGTTATAGTATGGAGTGCTATTGCTATTGGAAGTAGGTTACCTTTGGTCTTAATTAGAGGTAACATAACCGCTCCACGCTACAACCAGGAGATCGTAGAACCCCATATTGTACCTTATGTTCAGACCATCGCCAACAGCACATTCCAACAAGACAACGTAAGACGTCATATTGCTAGGGCTTCTTTGGCTAATTTTGAGGCCAATCAAGTTGTTTTGTTCCCTTGGCCTTGCAGATCTTTCACCCATTGAGCACCCCACAAACTCTAGTGGCTCTACAGCATGAGTTACAGATATCATGGGATGAGATACCTCAGGAGGAAATTGATTACCTCATTAGAAGTATGCCCAGACGTGTTAATGAGTACATAAGACATCGTGCTGGCGCAACACATTGTTAGGTTTTTTGAACAAGTTAACAGTTTAAGTTTTATGAAATTTTGATTGTTTACTAGTCTAACTCGAATACACTTGCATACTAAAAATTGTTCAAATAAATTGATTATTACTGGGCATTCTTCTTTCTATGTCACTTAGTATTTACAGGGTGACATAGAAAAAAGTGCCATGCATAGTGCCACGCGATAGAGGACTCTAAAATAAGAAAAACAGTTTCTATGAACTTAGGTCCGCACCGCCTTCGTTTAAAACATACAGGGTCCGCCTTTGGGAGCTGATCCTATGAGTATCTGCTAAACCAAACTGACTATAATTTTGAAAATTTGGTGACAGGGTAATGATGTTAGGGCTAACTCATCTAAAATATTTTCACGTTCGTACCACTTCCGGTTATACCGGAAGTCGGTACTTAGTCGCTTATTTTAAATAGAACACCCCGTATATTAATACATTTTTGGATTCTATGTCGAATTTTAAGGTGAGTTTGTTAAATAAACTAGATACGAAATTTCAGTTGTTTAAAAAAAAACATTTTTCTAAAAAAATTGACAGATGCGGTCTAGTAATAACTCGTTAATTGTTCAGTTCCTGTCAAACAATTTGAATAAAACTTTGAGGTGTTGTAGGCAAAGGTTTATTGCAACAGTCTGCAAAAAATGACATTTGTATTTTCATAAAAATAAAATTATGAATGTCTAAACTTGACTATCAAAAAATGCAGGTTACTCAAAAAAATCAAACGAAAATTTGAGAGGTTTAAAGTAGTTGATTGTTGCGGTTTAATTTCTAGGAGAAAATTATCTTGAGATATTAAACACTCGAATTCAACCCCGATTAAATCTAGAAAGGGGAAATTTATTGTACCAACAAGACGGTGCGCCTCCTCACAACACCAACGCTGTTTCCATGAAACTTTATAATATTTTTGAAGATCGCTGGTTTGCTAATAATGGTCCCTTTCAATGGCCACCTAGGTCACCTGATTTTTATGGATTTTTATCTTTGGGGTCGAATTAAAAATATTGTTTATGCTACACCACTAACGACTAAAGAAGATTGCATTGCAAGAGTGCAAAATGCCTTCAATTCTCTTTCTCCACAAGAAATTCAAAAGGCTACAAATGAAGCCGCTATAAGACGGGTTCAACAATGTCTTGAGTCTAACGGGCAACATTTTGAACATTTATTGTAAACTAATTTACATTTGATCACGAGCAAGAAATACTAAATAAGCGACTTTATCGTGTAAGAATATACTGATAAGTATGTAGTTACTACCTCCGCAGTAAAAAGTAGTTATTTTCGATTTACTCATAAAGTATTAAATTTTTACACTTATGTTGTATATCGAATTTGAAAAAAATGACATAAGATTTCTATTTGGCAAAAATGACTTTTGAATCACAAAATTATCAATTTTTATAATTTTTTGCAATAAATTTTTCAAATATTTTTCTTTATTTCAATTCTCAATTATTTTGTTTCCATGGTGACCACGAACAAGGAATACTAGATGTAAGTATGTAGCTCATTTTTATCACAAATTTTAAAATTGGGACTTTTTTGATAATACGTATGAAACTGTTACGTTTAGGCAAATCAAGTTTTAAGCAAACTTACCTTAATTTTTGACGTTAAATCGATCTGAGTAATAAAAAATAGGGGTTTCCTATTGATTTTTTTGAGTAACTTGCATTTTTTGATAGTCAAGTTTAGACATTCATAATTTTATTTTTATGAAAAATACAAATGTCATTTTTTGCAGACTGTTGCAATAAACCTTTGCCTACAACACCTCAAAGTTTTATTCAAATTGTTTGACAGGAACAGAACAATTAACGAGTTATTACTAAGACCGCATCTGTCAATTTTTTTAGAAAAACGTTTTTTTTAAACGACTGAAATTTCGTATCTAGTTTATTTAAAAAACTCACCTTAAAATTCGACATAGAATCCAAAAATGTATAAATATACGGGGTGTTCCATTTAAATGAAGCGACTAAGTACCGACTTCCGGTATAACCGGAAGTGGTACGAACGTGAAAATATTTTAGATGAGTTAGCCCTGACATCATTACCCTGTCACCAAATTTTCAAAATTATAGTAAGTTTGGTTTGGCAGATACTCATAGAATGACCTCCCAAAGGCGGGCCCTGTATAGGGTATTGAAGTTTAATTATTTTTTTGTTTTTTTCTTAATATCTTCTTACAATGATGTAATAAGCGGACGAAATTTTGTATACAGGGGCTTTTTATCACGCAGAATTCAAATATGACCTTAGTTCTTTTATTACTGATAGAGGTCGCCACATACAGGTTTCCATCTTGTTTGAATCGGTGAACTTTTTTGCCTTACACTGTAAGTCATTTTCGACTAGAAAAATTTGTTTTCCCATCTATACCTTATTGAAGTCGCTAGGACCAACGGTTTACGAGAAAAATGCACCCGATCCATGCAGTGTGTTCCTAAAACGGTTCACTATACTCTTGAGGAATACAGGGATATGATTATGTGTTACGGAGAAGCTCGATCAAATTTCTCCAAATCTCTACGTATCTATCGAGAATGACATCCTTTAGGACAGGTTCCAAATGTTCGAATATTTATTGACGTGCATAGGCGTTTGGATGAAAATGGGTGGTGAAGACGTCTGTTTGAAAAAAAAAAGTTAATAGTGGGAGTTTCCAGAACTCGCCGCACTGTTGAAAAGGAATAACCTGAACACATTATTAGAACATGTTTCATTGGACATTGTTGCAAGAGTGGACTTTATGCTTGATGGCAAGCTAGCTCACTTTTCTTGAGTGGTAAGGAAATTTTTTGAAAGGAGGTGTGAAAATAAGTGGATTTGTCGTGGGGGGCTTGTAATATGATCACTGCTCTTTAGTAATAAAAGAACTAAGGCCATATTTGAATTTTGCGTGACAAAAAGCCCCTGTATACAAAATTTCGTCCGCTTATTACATCATTGTAAGAAGATATTAAAAAAACAAAACAAAAAAATTATTAAACTTCAACACTCTATATCTTTTAAACGAAGGCATTGTGGACCTGAGTTCATAGGAACTTTTTTTCTTATTTTAGTGTCCTCTATCGCGTGGCACTATGCATGGCAATTTTTTCTATGTCACTCTGTATATATATATATATATATATATATATATATATATATATATATATATATATATATATATATATACATACATATATACATATATACACGCGCAGTTCGTCTACATCGTATAATACACTAAACCTCAAGTTTGCCTACGCAACTTTGGCTACAATGGAGAAGTATAAATTGTGTAGTCAAACTTGCCCGTTCAGTGGTGTAGGTACAAATTTAAGCACTTATAAAGAAACTATTTATTTTATAAAAATATTGTATTGGACTTAAATTTAAATTTCACAAATTGAGAAATTTATTCGATATTTTAGGTAAATAGACTGAGATTAAATTTTATATAATAAGTTGATACGAATAGTTCGAAATGTTATTTTCGTGTATAACTCATTTAGCTTAACAACTTTTCTTAATTAATTTCTTTTCTTCCAAGTAAGATCAGTAAGCTAAATCATTCTAATTTAACGTTTAAGCAGTCGCAAAGTGTGTTTTTTTTTGGAGACAATCGAAATTAGAGAGTTAACTTCGTTTATAATCCATTTAGCTTTACAACTATTTTTAATTAAATTTTTTTCTTCCAAGTGAAATCGCTTGTTTTTAACTAAACGTTGAAGCACGTGATTCAGTGTTTTTTAACGATAATCAAAATTAACGCGTTAACTTTGTGTGCGTGCGTGTGTGTTTGTTTGTCTGTGTGTCTATGTTACCGTAGCCATGTG
>JARFJB010000631.1:0-83451 GCA_036346205.1 Vesta saturnalis | reverse complement strand
ATTTCGTATAGAGGAACGCAATAATTTTTTCGTGATTTTGCAAAAATAGATTAAGCTTGGAGTAGAATTGATGCAAAGTACAAAACATAAAATGTAACCACTCTCCGTTTTGTAATTACCTAGTTTTTAAAATGGCGAATTTTCAATATACTACCATCATATTGCGAGGGATAGGCAGCATCTGTGGTGCAATTAACATTTTCAATTTTTTTATTGTTTATGCTTAAAAGGCGTACTAGCAACCACATAATAACGTATAACAAGAATATTGATGGTAAAATGGAAGTTGGTGTTAAACACATGAAGGATAAGAAAGGATAAACGTATTAAGGTACGTGTTTGTATTCCAAAATTTCTTCAAGAGCTTGACATTATTCAATATGAAAAATGTTAACCCTAATCTTTGTTCTAAATAGTTTCTGAATGTTAATTCTTATTCCTTAACATCATCTAGTAATATATGCTTGTGTCATACGGATCGTTCAACTTGTTCATTAAATCTATACTCAAACCAGTCAAGTAAATAAATAGTCCCACACCGTATACATAATATCTGTAAGCAAGATACATTGTAACATAATTATTGCACACACCTCTTATAAATATATTTTCCAGGAATTTCTAAACTATGAACTTTAATTCGGATTCAAAATCTATAAACGGAAGTTTATTCAATCAAAAATAAAATATTTCGAACAAGATAAACGGGAATGCCTTCCAATTTAATGGTTTGATAAATATGTATTAATTGGAATAAAAGCAATTGCTTTCGAACTAAATTGGAATTTCTAAAAGTCCTCGTAAAAAGTACTCGTATATTCTACATTAATAAATGTACACACGAAAAATAGGGTATACACACTTTACAACCGAATGGTGCATCAGTCAATGCAATTTTGTGTGTGTCCGTGTCTGTGTCTGTGTCTGTGTCTGTGCTCTGTGTCTGTGTCCGTGTCTGTGTCTGTGTCTGTGTCTGTGTCTGTGTCTGTGTCCGTGTGTTCCGTGTCGTGTCTGTGTCTGTGTCTGTGTCTGTGTCTGTGTCTGTGTCTGTGTCTGTGTCTCGTGTCTGTGTCTGTGTCTGTGTCTGTGTCTGTGTCTGTGTCTGTGTCTGTGTCTGTGTCTGTGTCTGTGTCTGTGTCTGTGTCTGTGTCGTGTGTCTGTGTCTGTGTCGTGTCTTGTGTTCGTGTCTGTGTCTGTGTCTGTGTGTGTCTGTGTCTCGTGTCTGTGTCTGTGTCTGTGTCTGTGTCTGTGTCTGTGTCTGTGTCTGTGTCTCGTGTCTGTGTGTCTGTGTCTGTCTGCGTGTCTGCGTTCGCGTCTGCGTCTGTGTGTGTGTGTGTGTCGTGTGTCGTGTCGTGTGTGTCGTGTCGTGTGTGTGTGTGTGTGTGTGTGTGTGTGTGTGTGTGTGTGTGTGTGTGTGTGTGTCGTGTCGTGTCGTGTGTGTTGTGTGTGTGTGTGTGTGTGTGTGTGTCGTGTGTGTGTGTGTGTGTGTGGGTTGTGTGTGTTGTGTGTGTGTGTGTGTGTCTGTGTGTGTGGCTGTCGTGTGTGTGTGTGTGTGTGTGTGTGTGTGTGTTGTGTGTGTGTGTGTGTGTGTGTGTGTGTGTGTGTGTGTGTGTGTGTGTGTGT
Organism: Vesta saturnalis; assembly: GCA_036346205.1. Lineage (NCBI taxonomy): Eukaryota > Metazoa > Arthropoda > Insecta > Coleoptera > Lampyridae > Vesta > Vesta saturnalis. Next base: position 81,828 of record JARFJB010000631.1, on the reverse strand, counting down.
GTGTGTGTCTGTGTGTGTGTGTGTGTGTGTGTGTGTGTGTGTGTGTGTGTGTGTGTGTGTGTGTGTGTGTGTGTGTGTGTGTGTGTGTGTGTCGTGTGTGTGTGTGCTGTGTCTGGTGTGTGCGTGTGTGTGTGTGTGTGTCTGTGTGTGTGTGTGTGTGTGTGTGTGTGTCTGTGTGTGTGTGAGTGTGTGTCGTGTGTGTGTGTGTGTGTGTGTGTGTGTGTGTGTGTGTGTGTGTGTGTTTGTGTGTGTGTGTGTGTGTGTGTGTGTGGGTGGTGCGTGTGTGTGTGTCGTGTGTGTGTGTGTGCGTGAGTGAGATGTGCGTGCGTGTGTGTCGTGTGTGTGTTGTGTGTGTGGAGTGTGCGTGGTGTTGCGTGTGCGTGTTGTGTGTGTGCGTGTGTGTGTGGGGTGTGGGGTGTGTGTGCGTGTCGGTGTGGCGTGCGTAGGTGTGTGTGTGTGTGTGTGTGCGTGCGTGCGTGCGTGTGTGTGTGAGGGAGTATGCGTGTGTGTGTGTGTGTGTGTGTGGTAGTGTGCTGGTGTGGTGTGTGTGTGTGTGTCGTCGTGTGTCGTGTGTCGTGTGTGTGTGTGTGTCGTGTGTGTGTGAGGTAGCTGTGTGTGTGTGTGTGTGTGTGTGTGTGTGTGGTGTGTGTGGTGTGGTGTGTGTGGTGTGTGTGCGTGTGTGTGTGTGTGTGTGTGTGCGTTGTGTGTGTGTGTGTTGTGTGTGCGTGTGCGTGTGTGTGCGGTGTGCGTGTGCGTGTGCGTCGTGCGTTGCGTGGTGTGCTGTGCGTGGTGGTGTGGTGTGCGTGCGTTGCGTGTGTGCGTGTGCGTGCGTGGTGTGCGTGTGCTGTTCGCGTGTGCGTGCGTGTGTCTGCGTGTGCGTGTGCGTGTGCGTGCGTGTGCGTGTGCGTGCGTGCGTGTGCGTGTGCGTGTGTGCGTGTGCGTGTGTGGTGTGCGTGGTGTAGTGGCGTGTGGTGCGTGGTGTGCGTGTGCGTGTGCGTGTGCGTGTGCGTGTCGTGTGTGTGTGTGTGTGTGTGTGTGTGTTATTTAAATGCATTCGCAGTTTGCTTGTTTCACCTTACGTCAAACACACTTTTGTGTTAGCTTTATCTTATCTGATATCACCTTTATCTTGTCTTTTATCATTAAGTGTACCTATCAATATTTGTCAAAGATAACGGTTTTAGAAACGGATTTATAGTTTTCTGCAGTTTATTTCATTAACTCTGGTTGACGTTGTTGGCTTCTCCTTTTCGTTCGATTTGAATATCAATACGTTTCTTGTAATTTAATATTTGGGTTATTTAAGGTTTTACATCTATTCGTACGGATATGCAAGTTAAAACAAAGACAAGTCAACTAATGAGAGGGAGAGGAGGAGAGGGAGAGGGAGAGGAGAGGAGAGGGAGAGGGAGAGGGAGAGGAGAGGAGAGGGAGAGGGAGAGGGAGAGGAGAGGGAGAGGGAGAGGGAGAGAGAGGAGAGGGAGAGGGAGAGGGAGAGGGAGAGGGAGAGGGAGAGGGAGAGGGAGAGGGAGAGGGAGAGGGAGAGGGAGAGGGGAGAGGGAGAGGGAGAGGGAGAGGAGAGGGAGAGGGAGAGGGAGAGGAGAGGGAGAGGGAGAGGGAGAGGAGAGGAGAGAGGGAGAGGGAGAGGGAGAGGGAGAGGAGAGGAGAGGGAGAGGGAGAGGGGAGAGGGAGAGAGGGAGAGGGAGAGGAGAGGGAGAGGGAGAGGGAGAGGGAGAGGGAGAGGGAGAGGGAGAGGGAGAGGGAGAGGGAGAGGGAGAGGGAGAGGGAGAGGGAGAGGGAGAGGGAGAGGGAGAGGGAGAGGAGAGGAGAGGGAGAGGGAGAGGAGAGGGAGAGGGAGAGGGAGAGGGAGAGGGAGAGGGAGAGGAGAGAGGGAGAGGGAGAGGGAGAGGAGAGGGAGAGGGAGAGGGAGAGGGAGAGGGAGAGGAGAGGGAGAGGAGAGGGAGAGGGAGAGGAGAGGAGAGGAGAGGGAGAGGGAGAGGGAGAGGGAGAGGGAGAGGGAGAGGGAGAGGGGAGAGGGAGAGGGAGAGGAGAGGAGAGGGAGAGGGAGAGGGAGAGGAGAGGGAGAGGGAGAGGAGAGGAGAGGAGAGGAGAGGGAGAGGGAGAGGGAGAGGGGAGAGGAGAGGGAGAGGGAGAGGGAGAGGAGAGGGAGAGGAGAGGAGAGGGAGAGGGAGAGGAGAGGGAGAGGAGAGGGAGAGGGAGAGGGAGAGGGAGAGGGAGAGGGAGAGAGAGAGAGGGAGAGAGAGGGAGAGGGAGAGGAGAGGGAGGGAGAGGGAGAGGGAGAGGGAGAGGGGAGGAGAGGGAGAGGAGAGGGAGAGGGAGAGGGAGAGGGAGAGGGAGAGGAGAGGGAGAGGGAGAGGGAGAGGAGAGGGAGAGGGAGAGGGAGAGGGAGAGGAGAGGGAGAGGGAGAGGGAGAGGGAGAGGGAGAGAGGGAGGGAGAGGGAGAGGGAGAGGGAGAGGGAGAGGAGGGAGAGGGAGAGGAGAGGGAGAGGGAGAGGGAGAGGGAGAGGGAGAGGGAGAGGGAGAGGGAGAGGGAGAGGGAGAGAGGGAGAGGAGAGGAGAGGGAGAGGAGAGGGAGAGGGAGGGAGAGGGAGAGGAGAGGGAGAGGGAGAGGGAGGGAGAGGTGGGGGAAAGGGGCGGGAGGGAGGATAGGGAGAGGTGGTGCTGCTGTCTGGGATATCTGAAATAGAAGGAAAAACATGTTTGATCGTCACAGTTGCCTTCACAATGATAGCGGGGCTACTAGTGTGCAGTAGTAAGATGTAATTTTTGTATCGTGAAGCGGTACAGGGCAGAAAGTAGTTATTGAAAATCTGTACTTATTCAAGGTACCCCTGTTTCCTCGGTGTGGCAGAGTGCTTACCCAAAAAGCCGCACACGTCCCGGCAGTGCGTGAGGATTACTCTCCACAGTTCATTCGCAAATTGCGCTTTCGCTAGTGCCACTGTCACCTTGCAAATGACAGGTAGGGTCGTTTCCAAACCTAAGCCTCCGAGGAGGCTTAGAAACTTGGCAAATCCTAAAGCGGGTGGAGCGGGGGTTTTCTTGATTACGGCTCTAACAGCTTTCGAACTTGAACCTTCTCACTACCGCTAGCCGTCGCTTTGGTGTAACGAACGGCTGTTCGGTGTCGAGAGAATGTCGCTGTTGGCGGCGTCCTCTTCTGTCGTTGTTGACGAGGAGCGTCTTTATTCCACTGAGGCTGCGTGAGAACTTTGGCCATGCCCGGAACTTGGTCGGTGATCACCATCGCAGTTCAGGCATTTATCCCGGTCTTTACGGGGTTCAGTGTTGATTTTCTGTTGGAAGCGTCACCTACAGGAGCGGGATCTGCCGGGCTTATTTCTTCATCCTGAAACCAGAAGTAGGATTAATGTCGCTGTCTTGCAGCTCTAATCAAACCTCGCTCTCGAAGATTTGTACAGGTACTCCCCGTAGAACCATATTGAATGTACGCCTGATAGGTATGGTACGGAGTATTATTCCTATTCATACACCGCACCAGCCTATCGTGGTCCTTAGCTGTGGCTGGCTGTACCCTGTATCCATCCCTGATTGCCTTGAGAAGGCGGTCCCTCGTTGGCCCAATTCTTGAGGGAAGGTGCCCTAGTTCCCTTCTGGAGAGGTATTAATGGAGGCACCCTCTACCCGGTAGCGGCTTGCGGGCGGTCAGTAGTGTCAGCAGTGGACGAGTACGCATTGGCGGTCAGAATGGTAGTGGTCGGATGGTCCATTGATGTCTTGCTTGGCTTCTTTTCCTCAAATCCTTTGTCGGCGACGTTATGGATCTGTGGCGCGACTAATACGGTTGCGGTATTGGAATCGCGTCTGTCTTCCTACCTTCTGTTTTCTTCTTTCTTCTCTTACTGTTATTCTCCTGGCTGATAGGTCGGTGCCCTTCCAATGGAGGAAATTCTGTCAGTCGGCAGAGTGGTTACGCTCTCTAACTGAAACCCTCTATCTGGCATCGTGATTACGATTCTGATAAAGGCCAGTCGATTAAGTTACCTTTTAACGCTTTGATTTTCACTATTCCGAACCCAGGCAGCGAATCCTGTTAATGTTTTTTACCTAAACGTATATTGATATAATATCTGTTGGAGTAGCTGTGGGTGATGATGTTGCGATTGTTGCGGGTTCTTGTTGATTGGTTGGATGTGGATGAATGTGTCCTGTGCTTGGTTGTTGTGGTGGTGTGCTGATAGACGTCCAAATATATCGGTAAAAGAAAGAAACAAGTGTTAAGTTAATCGCTATATGGGTCGTACTACAACTAGATTTCTATAGCACGATTGTCGGGATAATATTCCTAAGCGTGAAGCGCTGTAGGAGAAACGGCAATATTAGACAGAACATTCGATGTCAATGCTGTATACTTAATCATGCGCACCAATCTTCTCATCGCACCTTCGTATGCTTACCCAAGAGGGGCAATCGCCTCCTGACCGTACGTGAAGATCACTCTCCACAGGTCAAACGCAGTTTTCGCCTGAGGGTACCATTTAACGAACTTTGGGTGGGGCCTTTTCCATATGAGACCTCCTAGGGTGCTCAGTATAGCATCCCATTCTAAGGATAGTTGGGCAAGCGAGGATCTGCGGGATACGCTTTCGTTACTTCCGCCTTTTCAACCATATCTACAGTCGCTCGGGCATAACTGACGCCAGTCAGGGGTCGAGGGAACTTCGGCAATACCCTGTAGCTAGCGGTATGTTCGGGGTTTAGTGCATTGACTAGAGTGGTGATCTCCTGTGTACGTAACAAAGCGTTTCGCCGTCCTGCAACACCGCTGCTTGTCACAGATACCCTGACACCGGTGACACTGGCCAATGACGGATTTCCGCCGCATGTGTTTTACGGTGATGCGTTGCTTCATCCTGAAACAAGAGATCACATTAATACTGCGGAGTGAGAGCTCAGAGCTAACGGATAATTCTACGGGCAGACCTCGTATTTCAGCCTTATCTAAACGCTCGCTCTTTGCCTGATAGGTGTGGTAAGTATTATCCTAGTATCCACAGCCAGTCTCGGTCCTGGAGTGAGGATGTACTCTCGTGAAGGTGATCCGTTGTCTGCCCAGTTCGGGGGAGAAATCGACCCAATTCACCGTATGATGAAGAATTACCGGGGGTACTTTCTCCTTGGTGTCTTCTGCGGTGTCCGTCGTCGGCTGGTCCATCGCTGCTGGGCTGTCGGTGTACTCCTACAGTCCCTGCAACGTGTTGTCCGTAGGGGGCAGCGTTGGCGGACGGGCTATGGGGGTACTTTCTTTAAAATCGAAAGCCGTGACGACAAACACGGGATCTCTCTCAAATACGCGCGGCATCGTGGAAACTATACCGGCGGTTGTCGTTGCTTTTTTTAAAAGTAGTCAGCTGTTAAAGGTGACCTTTTCACTTCGAGATGCGGACTTCCACTGCGCGGTCCTATGGATGTTCTTTTTTGTTAGTATGCTCATGCTTATCGTTATTGTTGACTTATTTATACCTGATATATATATATATATATATATATATATATATATATATATATATATATATATATACAGTCGTAGACTGTTCAGAAGTCCTCCTCTTCAGCCCTGGTATAACCACTCTTGTTGGTGTTGCGATGTTTTTGTTATTATAGTTTACAATCTTGAGGTGTGGTTATTTTTGGTGTAAAAGGAAAAACAGATTAAGATTTATTTCAATATTTGTAATAATTGGTTTGTGTGCGTGTTGTTTAGTGGGGTGTAGCGTGCCTAGTGTGGTTAATCATATGGAACATTATCTAGGGATTCTTCTTTCTCCTCCGAGAGGTCGTCAAGGTGTTGAGTTAGGATTGCGGTGGGGAAAACGGTAGTTATAAGGAGTGGTGGGTATCTCTCGGATTGGGATTGTGTCACCAAAAATTCTTTTGTGTGCAAAGTTTCTCTGTAGAATTTGTATTCTGCGTCTGGTGGGTGGTATGTTTACGTGTTGTATTGTGATGTCGCTAGGGCACCTGAAGGCTAACCTGTGTATGCGCCTGAGTATTCGGCATTCACAGGAAGTGATAGAGGAAAAGTGATTGGGGTTTGTGTTAATGTATATGGGTGCTCGAAAATCTATAACAAGGCTGATGTATGCTTTGCAGGTGTATTGTAGTGTTTTGGGATGACAACCTCTGATTTGACCCCTAAGGACGACCAGTAGGTGTGCTCGGTTTCTTATTCTGTTAAGTGTTTTTTGTACATCGGGGAGCCAATTAAGGGTTTTCGTGAAGAGTATTCCTAGGTAGATGACTTCGCGTTGAAGTGGGAGTCTTTCTTGATTTAGTGAGGGAAGAATTCCGGTCGGCTAGCTTTGGACATTTATCTTCACTGTAATTAGGTTGCCGGAATAGGATTGTTTGGGTTTCGGTGGCATTGACGAAGACTCTTCACCGGTTAGCCCAGTGGGAGAAGTTCCAGAGAGTTTTAGTTATGAAGCGGGAGGCCGTTACGCTGTTCTGATTAACCGCCCAGAAGGGTATGTAATCCGCAAACTGCATTATGACTACTCTGGGTTGTGTTACTTCGGGAATGTTGGATGCAAAGGTTGTGTAAAGTATCGGGGCTAAGGTAGAACCTTGCGGTACGCCTGTTGTAGGTTGAAAAGGATCGGAGAAGGTATTTCCTACTTAGACCCGAACTGGCCGATTGGTCAGGAACGAGAGCAGAAGTTTGGAAAAGGGGTTGGGTATGTTAAAATTGCGGATCTTGTATAGGACCGTGATACGTTCGGTTGGGACGGAAGCCGAATTGGCAGTTGGAAAGGAGATCATTGAATTCTAGGTAGTCCCTGAGTCGCCTGGTCAGGCGGGTTGTAATGTGAAGAGAAGACTAGCGGAGTGGGTAAGTCACAGCAACGCATTCGACATGCTGTAGGTGCCCAAAATGTTGAAAAGGAGTGGATTGGAAGCAATTTTTAATTAAGAGGGCGGTTTCGTGGTGGCTGTTTAGGATGGTGCTGAAGTTAAGTGTGCATCTGTTTATGAGTTTCGTTTCTCTAATGGAAAGAATGTGTAGGGTAAACCAGGTAGTTATTGGCAACTTTAGGGCTATCATTGAATACTTTTTGTGTAAATTAGGTAAATATCGTCATAACTGTACAACATATTTTTTTCCCGTTATATCCTCTATTACTTTAGATGAAAACTGATAAAACGCTTCAAAAACATAAAAATAAATTATAATTTAGCGTTTATTGTAATAAAAGTGTAATGAAGTAGTTATTGGCATGCTCTTTAGTAGTAATTGCCATAACATCTTGTAGTTATTGTCAGGGAAGAAATAAATAATCCGATTTGTTTTTATGGTTGTTTTATTAAGAAATCAAAATATTGAACAACCTTTAATATAATAGAACATAACAAATATACCTATCACTAATGCAAAAGTAATAGAACAATAAAATCGAGATTAAACGGCTATTTTGAACAAGCGTTACATACATAGGATTTTACCACAAAAGGAATTTCATTGTGCTTTCTAATGCAACGTGGGTGAAAAACGCGTGAACAGGTAGAACACTGAATACCAGAATTTAATTTACTTATATTGAACACGCATATATAGCACAAACCGAAAAAACTTTCTTATTATTCTCAAAACTGCCTTCTTCTTGATTTATTTCTTCTTCGCCTTTTTCTTCTGGTTCATCTTCTTCTCGTCTCTTTCTTCTGTTTCGTTTTGAAACAAAAACCTGACATGACTTGTCTTTGTTTTTGGCGTTAATAATATGTTAGATAATAAATTAATTTTTTTGAAGATAAATTTTCAGCATTTGCTAAAGAAGGACATGCTTCTTTTTGTCATTTTTCGGCTTAATTTAGGTTTCTTATTTTCTTTATTGATCAGATTACTATTTTTCTTTTCTAAAGTCTTAGTTTTCGTTCCTCCTTTTTTTTTATTTCTTCTTTAGCTGCCATCTTTTCTTCTTTCATCCGTTTCCATCCGGATGATGTAATTACAAAGGATTCTTTTTCAGATCGTTTCTTACCTTTTCTTTCAGGCGTATTAGGCCAAAGAGATACTCTCTTAGACTCGTATCCTTTGATTCTACCCTCGATTTACTGTATCTTCATTTTGATCTTTTGTTACAAAACGATTTGATTTTCCCGCGCTATCTTAAATCTCTGGAGTCGTAGTCTTTTGTTTTGGAGAACTATTTTGTTCATGACCAGAAATAATGTCTTCAAATATTTCTTCTACATCAATACTGCTTATTTGTGCTTCATCTCTATCGTGTAAAGGATTTTGATTACTTTATTTTCTGATATTTTGCCTATTCATAAAGATTCTATGAGTATTTCGTCATAAATATTAGATGATTTTGTAAATTGAGCTCTTCACCCACTTGACGCTTGTTATCGTTTGGTTGTTCTCCTTTCGTTAAATCTTCTCCATTGACTTGAGCCGTTCGGCTTAACTCGTTCCGTGACTATTTTCAAATATTATAGGGCACCGTTTAAATCAATGTCAAGTTCATTAAAGCCGGTAAAATCTATCTCAACGTTATTTTCCACACTATTTAGGATCTCAACATCTTCGTCTACTTTGTAGGTAGTATTGAGGGTAGATTCACCAGTATATGGAAATTTCTTGAAAAGTTCCTTAGTACATTAATTTCCATAGAATCGCCTTCGTTTGGAGCACCTTCTATCTTTCTGGTTATACTTTTGCCTATACTCCAGCCTGTTGGTCGCGAACGGTTTACCTCTTCAGGAATGCGTTTATATGGGTATACCACCATAGAGGAGGAACAGTGCCATTTGCAGAAAAGGCAAACATAACAGTTAATGTTGTTTTCGACTGTCCTTTTTGAATCTCGTAAACGTTTCTTGTTCCCGGGAGCTAAAACCTTTTGTTTTTAGGACAAAATTGAAAATTAGTTTCGTCCTCATTAAATATTCTACACGGATCTAGTAGAACATCAGCCATATTCTTTTCGTCCAAATATAGTTTAATTTGATCAAACCACTTCCTGATATCGTTTTCTGAGATGTTTGAACTTGCTGCTGTCACTCCTTTGGATGTTCTACTAACTATTGAAGGGTTTCTTCTTAAAATGCCGGGTACCACCAGTCTTTCTAAATTATTTTTAAAAGATTTGGCCGAGGTTTCTTGTCCAAGAAATCCTTTACTGCTTGTTGAATGTCCTCTTTTCGTCTTGGGAAACCTTTGTTGCTACATTCGCATATCCACTCTACTAAACAGGATTCCTCTTCACGAGTCATAGTTGGTGACGGGCCATGGAAACTTTTCTAAATTTATCGCTCATCCGAAACTGTAACGTAGATACATAGGTACATTAAATGTTTCAGAAGCTTTTGCGTCGATAGAATACCATCTGACATAGCCGAAATAGCTTTTGGACATTTTTTCGTCGTACTTTTTTCATATTTCTTTCCTGGAACTGTTTTAGGCATACGGATTTGTTCTGAAGTTCTACAATCTGTAAAATATGTAGTGTTGCAGTTATTACCAAAAAATTACAAAACCAAATTATTCTAATCAAAGGTAGTTGATAAATAAATATAAATTCTCGGTCTCAGTAATATGTCAGCTTATAAGAACGTGACTTATTTTGCTCTACGAGCATTATTAGAAAAAATATAAAATAACAGTGGACACTAGATTTAAAAGGTCAACACCATTTTAAACCATTTAAATTTAAAGCTTGTTTTTTTAAAAGATAAAATTTACGTTTCTGTCAACAAATTTTGTTAATTTCTCAATAATTGGATAATGATTCTATGGTATTTATCCAAGATTATCTGGCCCATAACTACCTTCATACGGGTATTACAATAGAATTGAGATCACTAATAGATAACTGAGAAAATGTGAAAAATTGTTGACATAAATGTCAAATTTTCTCTTTAAAGAAAACAGACTTTAGTGTTCAGTGTTTTTATTTCTTTTCTAATGATGTGGTAGAGCGAAACACGTGTCACACGTTTTATAAACTGACGTAATATTACTGAGACCGAGACTGAACTTAATTTCTCCCAATTACCTTTGACTGTGTTAATCACGTCTCAGAAGGATTATGGGCGTATAGATACCTATTTTGAACAAATATTGACTAAAAAAACAAGCCCTTACAATAATAATAAAAATAACTATTTAAACTCACCAAGTATTTTAAGTACTTAAGTGAAAAAGTTTCATGACTATTTCAGATACCCGAGAACGGAAAACGTTTTTATTTTTATTTTTTCACACATCTCCTTTTATTTTCTGATATTTTTTTATAGAGTAAAACTGCTATGCCAAGAACTAAGAAACAAAATATTTGTAAAAGTAGTTATTGGCAGCATGCCAATAACTAAATTGAATATGATTAACCATGGTAGTCATTGGCAAACTAGAAAATAAATTTCGCGCCCATTTTCAGGCTGCAGTTTTAACAAATTTTAACGGAGAATCAAATGCTTACCTTAACCAGACTCTGGAAATAACGCTAATTTTCACACAGTTCCTTATGAGAAGTAATTAGAAACAGTCCTTTTTAAGCACTCATTTGTTCATGTGACACTAACAATGTTAAATCCGATTTTAAGGTTAGAAAATTTTGACAGAAGACAGATAAATGTTACGAGCGGACGTTGCCACTACTCAAAAATGTATAAGATTTAAGGAAAACTTGTAAATCGTTATTAAAAATATGGGTGCCAATTACTTACAGGTGCTAACGACTACCCGGCTTACCCTATGTTGTGTTCGTGAAGGAAGTAGGGAGCGTTTCCGATGAACGCCCCTGGCGTTAACTGTCCCTACTAGGATATCCATTTTGGAGGGAGTTAAGGATTGGGTTGTCGGATTATGGAGACCTTCACCCACGTAGACGTAGGTGGGTATCATCGTAGGTGGTGGTCGTATGGAAACGGGTCGAACTTGTAGCGCTGCTGCACGTTTTTGTGAAACAAATAAATTTATCCGCAAACGTCACAAAAGTGACTCAATGTCAAAGGTAAAGGTTTTACTTTTCAGACATTTTATTTTACCAAATGTACTTAGTGAAAGTGCGTTGTTATGGTTTCATTACTTGCAAAGCGTCTTGATTATGTTATTCTTTACCTGCTTATTGTGTTTGATCTTTCCTTCGATCTTTACCAATTATTTTTACGTTTGCGGATAAAGTATAGTTATTCGAAGTAAAGTGATTTTATGTAGCTCAGCTGAATTATTTGCCTCACTTCGTTCGGCAAAATAAACATTCAGATTCGCCACATAAAGTATCACTTTTACTCCTAATAACATAATATACTATTAATATAAAATATAATAACGTAATGAAAAAAATTAAATTACCTCTAATTAACAAATTCAAGCATTTTCTCACTTTACAACCTTTGCAATCTCTACAGAAATGTTATGTATTTGCTGGAGTAGTAACTCTCTGCCACGAAGGTAGAAATAAGAATCGTCACTCTATTTACCTCTATTTGCAAAAACTTAAATTATTTTTATACTAGCATTAAGCAATTTGTTTTTACAATTAACAAGAATTCTCTATAAGATCAATTAACACGAATAATAGAAACCATTTTAATTTTACATGGAAAATCTGGTGTAAAAATTAAATTTGTACGTGCCTAAATTACGACAATAAAAACGTACCAAACGGATTTATAGGGTGCACAATATTTTGCTTGCTTATACACAGATAATGTAAAAACGAGATTTGTGTTGATCTCAGTTATTACGTTCAAAACATAAAATTTGGGATACATGTATCACGATACCACGTATCTGAAATATATGTCAATGTTATAGCATAATTTAATTTTTATCTTTGAAACTTTCACTAAACTACGTACTTTTTTGGACGCAAAATTAGGTCGCAAATATTGTTCAGTTGAAACAGTCTAGAACAATCATTCAACCATGGGGAGCGTAGTCAAACATCTGTGAACTGTCAAAAAAGAAAAAAGTTGAATAATCTCGTAGTTAGCAACAGATTATTTTTAATGAATAAATTTTATCTCAAAACTTGAAACAGAAACAAAAGTGATCAATCGCCTTACGATTATAAATGATAACTTCCCAAGTATACCGTCTCTATTAATTTGACTAAATAGTTTTTGCATTGTGTTAGAAAAAGCTAATCTTAACGTTTGTAAATATTTTCAAGGTACTTTTTACGACAAATAATTTTTTTGGCAGGTTGAAAACTTGCTGGAAATTATATATTTATGTAGGAAAGATATTAAAATGAAGCAATAAGCTTGATTGAAAAAATTTAAAAGTTCAAGGTTTATTGCGTTATCAATATCATGTATTGTATAAGGAAAATTCAATACTCCCAATTTTTTTGTTAAAGCAATCCTCCATGACACTAGAGCAATTAATTGAGGGATGGGTGGAACTCAATGAGTTATTCTGTCAATAGGACAATATTACAGCGTATTAGAGTAATACATCGCATTGTTTCCTTCGTATAGTATTTAAAAATCTAAGTTGCATGAATACACATGTGTATAGGTAAAATACTTAAAAAGGAGAACTTTATACGGACATAAAAATGTTACTCAACCGACTCGAAAAATTTTCCCACCTTGGATAAATTCTAACTTATTTAGAAACACAAAATAAAACACCTTTATAGATATATTAAACTTAAAGTATAATAAAGGTAACGTGGGTGCCAGTTTATTTTCTTAACCCTCCATCGGGCGCAATGGTTCTATTGCATGCATCAAATACTTTTAGGAATTGTATCCTAAGCGTTGGTGCTGCAGCCGTATCGTCTTCAACAGCTTCCCCACTTTCCCATTGTATGATTTAAAGTATCGACCTGCATTGTTATGAAATCAGTCACCAAGCAGCGGTCAGTTACATGTATCAGATTGCATTACTCCCGATTCCATTACTAAACCCGTTTGTTTTTTATATTTTTAACTATCTGCTTCTTCAAGTTAATTAAAAGGTATATTTTTAATTTATTATTATATAAAGTTTTAACTCTTTTTATATTAGAGTACATCTAAGAGATGTTTTGCTCCCGTTTGTGTTCCTATAAGTTTGTTTTGATTAATTTGAATCTTCTTGTATATATACAGGGGGTGGTATTAGCGCGTCGAAGTACGATATATCCGTTATTAAAGGAGATATCAAAAAAGTTATTTACAAAAATTATAGGTAACTTCAAACTTCACATTATAAAATTATTTTCGTATTTACAGGGTGTTACATATTACCAGGGTGAACCAAAAATACTTTTTTTAAATTGGACACCCTATGTATTATTTCAAATTTGGATTAAGCTCATCTTTCCCACACTTCTAATACAGGGTTTCATTAGGTTATGCAAGGTATTTCAAAAGCTATGGTCAATTGTACACGACAATCATTCTCATTTCAACGTCCTGTATACCCTAGATAGAACAACCTAACAATATTTTTTTTCAGGCATAACTTTTTGACATTGGTACAGTGTTACGAGAAAGTGCTATTTCTTTATTACTGCACAAATTGAATATAGAGTGAGCCAAAATGAATCACCCTGTATTTTATTTTAAAAAGTGAAAATACGCTTTATGTTCTTTCATTTTTATTAAGCAGTCCCTATAGCTAAATCATTAATTCCTGAGATATTTTCAATTTAATAACAGAAAGAGATTTTTTAAAAATTTCTATTGTAACAAGTTAGCCGTGAACAAATAAAAGTGTGACAAATTATTATAAAAAATTCAAAAAACATCGGTTATTAAGACAAAATTCTTATAAAATTAATTAATTTCATAATAAACGTTCAAGGTGTCCACTGAAAACATCAATACAGCATTGCAGTCGATCTTCAAATTCTCGACAGGCATTTCTAAACATATCTACATTAATACTCAGGAATGCTTCTCGTATTCTATTCTTCATATCATCTTGTGTGGTTTTAGGTATTTGATACATACGGTTTTTCACATAACCCCACTTGAAGAAGTCAATTTTACGCTGGTGAACGAGCTTGCCATGCAATGCTCTTCTTCCCACCCATCTTCCAGGAAAATGCGTATTAAGATGATTATAAATTAATCTAGTGTGATGTACCGAGTGCCTCGTGTAACAACCACATTCTTTGACGCATGTTAAGAGGAACGTTTGCCAACAGTAATGGTAAATGATTTTCTAAAAAGTCCAAATAAACCTGGCCATTCACTATTCCATCGAAAAAATGTGGTCCAATTACGTGATCTCCAACTATACCACCCCAAACATTCAAAGACCACCTAGTTTGACTATGAGTTGCTATAAGATGAGGATTACTTGTCGAATAATAATGGAAATTGTGTTTATTCACAGTTCGATTTTTATGAAACGTGGCTTCGTCTCTAAAGAGGACAAAATGAAAGAAATCCTCCTGCTTGTGGATTTGTTGTTGAATCCATTCACAAAAAGCAACCCTTCTGGGGTAGTCATCTTCGAGTAACTCTTGATGCAACTAGATATGGTATGGCTGCATCTTATTTTTACGCAGTATTCTTCGGACGGACCTGACTCTAATATCATGCTGACGCAAGATTTCACTTGTACTAAACTTGTGGATTATGCGTAACTTCAAGCATCACCTGTAAATTCATTTTCTTCGTTAAGTACAGGTTTTCTCCTTTCCTTTTTTTCATAAACTACTGAACCCGTACAATTAAAACGATCTACTAACCTTTCCAACGTTATTTTCTCGGGTTGCCTTCGTGCGGGATACCTCTCTTGGTAAATGCTTTGTGCTAATAAACAATTTTTCATACATTCTCCCAGTACTCGTACCATATCTGTTAATTCCTCAACAGGAAAGTTCATTTCAAACAGTATTTAAGTGTTTACAAATTAATAAACACTACACAATCTCAAATAAGTTTGTTAAATGACAAGCTACTTATTACTGATTAATATCTATCTGTCATTTGTTCACGGCTAACTTGTTATAATAGAAATTGTTAAAAAATCTCTTTCTGTTGTTAAACTGAGAATATAATTCATATGTCACATGTTACATTTTGATTACTTTCATTGGTTAAAATACAAAACAAAATCGCAGAATAGGCTATCAAATCGGTGAGAATTTAATCACCACATGTTGACTGTGATATGATTTTAATGAATAAAATAGTTTACTGTCAAAGTGACAAAAATTTTCAAAGAAATAAATAATTGTTTTAATTATCTTGCAACTGTAATATTTACTATCAAAGTGACAGATCGTTTAAAATTGTAAACTTTAAAAATATATTTTCTATCAACGTTCTCTTCTCTTACGCAATATAGCACGTGTTATGATTAATAATCGATGATACCACTCATTAAAACCTGAAAATTGTCCTACGCAACATCGGTTTTAACTCGAGCTATCACCGATGATAACCATATTATCCCCGAAAATATCTCAGAAATTAACGATTTTAGCTATAGGGAGTGCTTAATAAAATGAAAGAACATAAAGTGTATTTTCACATTTTAAAATAAAATACAGGGTTTCATTTGAAAAATTGACAAAATCATGTGTTCGAGTTTTGACTCGCTCTATATTCAATTGATTCAATAATAAAGAAATGGAACTTTTCTCGTCACACTGAATCAAGGTCAAAAATTATGCCTGGAAAAATTATTATTACGTTGTTCTGTCTAGGCGTCTAGGGTATACAGAACGTTGAAGTGAGAATGATTTTCGTGTACAATTGACCGGAACTTTTGAAATACGCTGTAACGTAATGAATCCCTATATTGGAAATATGGAGGAGATGACCTTCATCTAAATTTTAAATAATATATAGGGTGTCCCATTTAAAAAAAGTATGTTTGGTTCACCCAGGTAATACGTATCACATACTGTAAATATGAAAATAATTTTATAATGTGAAGTTTGAGGTTGCCTATAATTTTGTAAATAACTCTTTTGATATCTCCTTCAATAACGGATATATCGTACTTCGACGCACTAATGCCGAATCCTGTATACAAAAATATCGCCTCACGATGTTTGTTTACGTTAATATCGGAAACGGCTGAAAATATTTAGATGAATTTTGTAAATGCGTATTGTTTTGTCAAACCTAAAAGACAGCTTTATCTTGATAAAATGATAAATGATATATTTATTGCAAATTTGATTTTGTTTAGAGGGCGAGGAGAGGGAGAGGAGAAGAAGAGAGAGGAGAGGGAGAGGAGAGGAGAGGAAGAGGGAGAGGAGAAAAGAAGAAGAGAGGAGAGGGAGAGGGAGGGAGAGAGAGAGGAAGGAGAGAAGAGGAGAGAGGAAGGAAGGGAGAGGAGAGGAGAGGAGAGGAGAGGGAGAGGAGAGAGAAAGAGAGGAGAAGGAAAAGGGAGAAGAGGAGAGGAGAGGAAGGAAGAGGGAGAGGAAGAGGGAGAGAGGAAGGAGAGGGGAAGGAAGAAGGGAAAAGGGAAGGGAGAGGAGAAGAAGGGAAGAGGGAGAGGAGAGGAGAAGAGGAGAAGAGGAGAGAGAGGAGAAGAGAGAGAAGATGAGGGAGAGGAGAGGGAGAGGTATTATATTTGACGGAACATAACCGATACTGGATAACTGGTTTCTGATTTAAACTAAACTAAAAATTTGTCATTTGGAAACAATAAAAGATAGCTTTATTAGAATTAAACATAACGGAAAAGAAATGACACCAGCAATCTAGATCTTCAGAAAATGTTACGATCGTATATTACCTTCCTCGAAAATTCTGGCTGAAACACACATTTGGATTAACGTATTTAAACCCAGATGATGTGGAAGATTGGTTTTTTTGATTTGATGTCATACAAACCACACCATATTCTTTTAGACAAATACGCTGATTATTTGTTAGAAACATATATAAAAGAAAATGCCACTTATCCTCCGCGAATGTGGGCAGAAAAAAGTGCATCCATAACTCATACTACAAATGCATGCGAATCTTTCCATTCAAGTTTAAATTGTCCTTCTATTCTACGCATCCTTCCATATATGTTTTTATCGAAAAACTTAAAGAATTTCAGGTCGATTGTTATGTCAAAATGCAAAGTATTCATTTGCCAATGAAAATAAAAGACAAAACGGTTAAAGCCAAATTATTATCTTTAGAAAAACTTGTAAAGTAATTTGAATCTGGGCAAATGTTCCGCTTAGACTATATAAATGTGTATCTCATTTATCTGTCAATATTGTGTAAAATTTTGTACAAAATGGAATTGAAGTGCAATAAATATTTAAAACTATGTAATTGTTTAATTTTATTTGCGTCGAAAATACCTGAAGGATTTAGCCGACCCTTCAATCTTTGCGTCGAGAATACCTGCCGTTTTAAATAATTTAATCCTTTTGCGTCGAGATTACCTCCGCCCAATTATTTGACAGTATTAATCATTAAGACTTTACCCAAAACGATTAAGTTAAGCTTATTCCTTTGTAGGGGGTATCGGCAAAGAACCTTTTTTTTCTGTCGGCATATTGACACAAATGTAAAATACATAAGATATGGCAAAGCATGGCAGAGACATAAATAAAAAAAACCTCTACAAGTGTGAATTCTAAGTACAGCTAATCTGCAGATTATCTGGTAAGTTTTTGAACGTTTTTGTTTGATTGAAAATTTGAAACTTATCCATTTTTTATTTTGGGTACTATATTTAATTTTAAGTTTAATTATAACATATTTCATATTTTTTTTATACTATTTCTTGACTGCAAATTTAAAATTTAATCTAACTTTTACTATTATATTTAATCTTAATTTTAATCAACTAATTCTAAAAGTAGGCAATTTGTACCGGGTGGACTAACAGGGTCATTATCATTATTTACTGTTACTCCTCAATTAAATAAAATTTTAAAAGATAGAAAAGTTAAGTTATCACAATTCACGATATAATAAAACTGATTTGATTAGTTTAAAATGCAAGTTTAAATTTACTAAAACAAACTAAAATAAACAAATTACTTTAATCTCAAAGCTGGCAACACCCACGAAACTAATCAGAAACAGATTGGAGTACTATATAACCTATGCGCGATCTTTTTTTAATTAGGTTAAGCAATATCCGGTTTTGTTTTCAGTGCAGTTACTATATTCTGCAATCGTATAAAAAAATTTTTTCCTACAACTTCGTAGGTGAAAAGCATATATACCCTATGCCACCCGGTGCAATTCCACCACCTTTACCATGGGCTCGTTAACATTGCTACTCCAATTTTCTAAGTTCGTTAAGGGCTGCCGATCACTATCTCCTTTGTTCCTTATGTACTTTCCAACATGCACTAGCCAAGGGTGCGTTTTAACGGCTAAACCATTAAAACGACGAGTTCTAAAACGGACGCTATACCCCAAGTGAATAGGGCCAGACGCCCACACGCTCACATCGATTCGTCAATCCGTCTCTAGGATTGTGGGGGGTCAAAAATTCGTCAATTCCAAAATCAAGACTAAGAAAAGCAAGATCTAGCGACCAGCGAGAACAAAATCCTGCCCCATTCGAATGCCCGGAAGGGCAGGACTCAAGCGACCTCGGTCATCTAAATTCGGATACATTACTGCAACATACGTGGTATCAGGTTGAATCTTAGTACTAATACACATTGAACAAGTGCAACCGGGCATTCTGTTTCTATCAGTGAAAGCACTGATTTACCTGACTTCCAATTTACCATATACAACATCCACTCCAACTTTCACCTTAAAGGTGGAGTATGTGCGTATACCAAGGACAACGTAGGTTCTAAGAGGATGTCCACCTTGGAAAACAACAAATTCGACGTGATCTGGTTCAAACATTCTGGGCCCCAATTTGTGAAATTCTACTGTTGTTTGTGTAGGTTTCCCAATGATTTTTTATTCACCTTAGTCTGAAAATAGGCTACCTCTTATCACAGTTTCCATCTTTTAATATCTCAATTCTTGGAGATTTGAATGTCCACAACTCCAATTGGTTTCAATTTTCAACTTGATTCAAACAAGGCGATTGGCCCTGATCGCATTCCAGCTATCGTCCTTAAAAAATGCCTTGAGCTAGTACCTGTATTGTCCAAACTTTTTCCGAATTCTCTCTGGAGAGTTTCACATAACGTGGAAGTTGGAAAATGTCCAACCTATTCCTAAAAATGGCGATAAAACCGATACCTCAAACTATCGACGAATAGCTATTACTTCCATTCTATCTAAAATCATGGAAAAAGCCATCAACCGCCAACTACTTTTGTTCCTCTAGTCCACTAAACTCCTCAACGACCACCAATGTGGTTTCAGATAAAGTCGTTCAACGGGTGATCTTCTTTCATATGTCTCCCAACCTAACACATTAGAAAGGTTCGGTGAAACAGTTGTAGTAGCTTTAGTTGTTTCAAAAACTTTCGTACAGGTTTGGGATTAACGCCGACTTGCCAAGCTCACCACGTTCGGCTCATCCGATAAGCTCATCAATTAGATCTCCTGCTTTCTTGACAACAGACGTACATGTGTTATTGTCGATGGCTTCCTTTCAAAAGAAACTACTATTAACGCGGGCGTGGTCCAAGGATGGATAGCTCATATTTTTCCTGCAAACATAAACATAAACGTAAACGTAAACGTAAACGTAAACGTAAACAAACGTAAACGTAAACGTAAACGTAAACGTAAACGTAAACGCAAAGAAAACGAAAAAACGTAAACGCAAACGTGAAACGTAAACGTAAACGTAAACGTAAACGTAAACGAAACGTAAACGTAAACGTAAACGTAAACGTAAACAAACGTAAACGTAAACGTAAACGTAAACGTAAACGTAAACGTAAACGTAAACGTAAACGTAACGTAAACGTAAAAAACCGTAAACGTAAACGTAACGTAAACGTAAACGTAAACGTAAATCAAAAACGTAAACGTAAACGTAAACGTAAACGTAAACAAACACAGCAACAGGCACAGGCACAGACACAACACAACAGACACAGACACAGACACAGACACAGACACAGACAAAGACCAGACACAGACACAGACACAGACACAGACACAGAACAGACACAGACACAGACACAGACACAGACAAAACAGACACAGACACAGACAAGACACAGACACAGACACAGACACAAAGGCAAGGCACAGGCACAGGCAAGGCACAGGCACAGGCACAGGCACAGGCAAACCCACAGGAAGGCACAGACAGGCACAGGCACAGGCACAAACGAACACAGGCAAACAACACACAGCACAGG
Source organism: Vesta saturnalis (assembly GCA_036346205.1). Classification (NCBI taxonomy): domain Eukaryota; kingdom Metazoa; phylum Arthropoda; class Insecta; order Coleoptera; family Lampyridae; genus Vesta; species Vesta saturnalis. Next base: position 61,633 of record JARFJB010000631.1, on the reverse strand, counting down.
CACAGGCACAGGCACAGGCACAGGCCAGGCACAGGAACACAGGCACAGGCCCAGGCACAGGCAAGGCACAGGCACAGGCACAGGACAAGCACAAGCACAAACGCACAAGCAAACAAGCACAAGCAAAAGACAAGCAAAGCACAAGCACAAGCACAAGCACCGCAAAACACAAGCACAAGCACAAGCACAAGCACAAGCACAAGCACAAGCACAAGACAAGCACAAACACAAAACAAACACAACAAAGACAAACATAAAAAAACACAAACAAAACACAAACACAAAACAAACTCAAACACAAAACAAAATAAACATAAACAACTAGGATCTATTGCTATGCATTTCACTCTGCATTGAGTTGTTTCAGTTTTCCCAAAATAATAAGACTAGTCACGACGTTAAAGTGAAAATGACAGCCTCAATCAAAAGGGACTTAGAACGTATCCTTGAATGGGGATAGAATAATCTACTCACGTTCAACGTCGACAAAACCCAGTGTCCGCCAAGAAAGACCGATCATTTCCTGCTGTAAATATGAATTCATAGATTTCAAGTTTTCAAACTCTAATTCTATGTTAGGAATTTCCATATCATCGAATCTTTCATGGGTTGACCACCTTTTCTCAGCCAGTAAAACAGCTGCCCGTCCACTGGTCTTTCTATAAGGATCTAAACAGTACTTCACATCGCAAGAACTCCTTCTACTGTATAAGGCTCAAATTTGACCTCATCTTTAATACAATTCCCACCTATGGGTCGGTGCTCCCAAATACGTCCTTCATATGGTAAACAGCATCCAAAAAAGAGCTGTAATACTTATAAATGACCGGTCTCTATCATCTGACCTACAGTTTCATGCACATAGAAGAATAGTTTCGGTTTTTTCCGTATTCTATCGCTATTACAATGGGAAATGTGCCTTCGAAATATACTCCTTAACACCTTCGCAGGCTATCTCCGATAGGAAGACTCGGTATGACCATTCTCACCATAATTATGTACTCAAAATTCCATCGTTACACTAAACGGATACAATCTACATTTTTCCACACGTAGACCAAATTGTGGAATGCACTACCCAGTTGCCGTTTTACTCCAAACTTACATTTAAGCAAATTTAAGGTAGTCGTTCATAAATATTTCTCGGCAGACTATCAATATCCTTAACACCCTCCCAGTGTTCCTGAATGCTTAACCACATTAGGCAAATACTAGCTTGGTCAGGAATACCATTAGTAAAAAAAAACGTAGCTGCGGTACACATTGGTCCGTAAAGACAAAGGAAACCGTAACACTTCAATTTAACGGTACAATAATTTGTTTATTTGCAAACACCTGTTGTATTACAGTAAAAATACTCTAATAGCACCAAAATATTAATCACGATAGTGCTCAAATTGCAAAATTGACATAAATATATGAGTTTAGAACAACATACACTGCATAAATCTAATTGATTTCTTCAGTTTATGATTACACCACATGTAAAGTTCCCAAATTTGACTATAATAGTTAAGCTCTTAGGCGATCTATTCTTTTGACCATAATATTTCTATTGTGGTATCTTCCGCGCGGTTTCTGGATGTCGTCCTACACAGAGCGGCAGTGCCAAATGTGAAAACTCCCTACACCTACTTTTAAAACATATCACGATGCAACACCGTAATTGTAATGGTTTGTTCCGAAGCATTTCATAAAACCGATTATACGAAACTCTACTTTACTAGCCCTCAACTGTTTAGTTACAACACACAGTTATACATAACAAACACTTTTTCATTTTCCGTTATTGTTTTCAACCCACTCTCCAAGCAGCAGCACTAGTTAACAAAAAAAAAGTATCACCTACAATCCTATGAATTTTTAATTTTAAAATCTAGCATCATTTAATATACTAAACTCCGTCAAAACAAATTTTTTTAACAAAAACTGTCTTAAGTTGTTTAACACCAATTAACATACTAAAAAGAAACGTTGCTCAGCATATAAAAAGACTTAATTAATTTTAATAAATTGTCTCATAGATGATCTGAGAGCATCCCTAGACTAATTAATGTCAACACAATTTCATCAAATTGCGAGTAAAGATAATTTCCCGCAATGCGGTTTTAGATAATAATATAATCAAACTGTAATTTCACAGGTGTAACGAGGTTACCTTTTCCTTATCATACCCAAATGAAACAAACCAGTTTACATACAAGAATGTGAAAATAAGCAATTTAAAGTACATCCGAGGATAAATCATAAATGAAATCCGCGTTACAATGTAATGATAACCCGTTTAAAATACAAACATTCAATTTTATAGAAGACATTTTAAATCACAGAGTAAACAATAACTAGTACACAAATCATATATGAAAGTTGCTAACTCTTTAAAATAAGGGCGACGTAGATGATTACGTACTTCCTTTATTTTCCCAGCAGTTTTAATGATTTAAGTTTTGCATCACATAGTACGCGTTTTATACCCTTGGAAAACGCTAATATCAATTTAAGGCTCAAGCATAACATCTCCGGTAAAATCAACACGCATTAAAAGTAAATGACAAAATAGTTGACTAATATCATGCTTAGAATATAATAGAATATTTTTGATAATTAAATAATATCTAGTTTTCGATTTAATGCCAAATTTCACAATTTACAATTTATTGTGAATCACGTTAAAATTAAAAACCGTTGATTGCTTGAATTATTTATTGTTACCTTTACTGGAGTGGTTTTAATAGTTCCACTTAATTTTGTAATCTTTAATTATTACAACTGTTCCGGGAATACAAAATAAGAACTACCCTAATTTCTGCTACTCTGACACGTAGCATTTAATCGAACAACCAACCGGCCAAAAAATAGATACCATAACTATTCAGTTACAATGTTGAACTATTTAGCCCTCCTTCGGGCGCAATAAGAAAGTAGGGCGCAATACAACTTAGAGATGCTATTTGTAAACATATTAAATAAAAACACTGTTGAATGAAAATATTGTTTTCAGTAATCATATTTATTATTATTTGTTCATATAAAGGCAAATTTAGCAATTTAACTGCATAAAACAGCGCATAAATGTGAATGTGAAAAATAATTTATAGGAACCCATTGGGCTTTTTTCGATTTCTCTTTGACCAATTTGTCAATTTGACAGGATGAACGTCCTTACCTTAATATAACCATTTTTGGCTACCCTTTTAAAAAGCTTGCTAGATTCTGGTTGCTCTAAAACTATATTAGGCCAATTAGGATGGAACCTCTTAAGTACTTTAGGTCTTTCTACAGAAATATCGTCCTTTTCTAAATCCTTCTTCTTGTTTACTTGCTAATGGTGAAACTTGCTACATTCTTGGTACTCTGAATCTCCTATCACTCTACAAGGAAGACAGTCACTCTTGAAGTCTTAGTCATTCCGTTACTCAACCACTTATCTTAGGTATTGACTTTTGGAAAGCAATAGATTTTGTCCCTAATTTCAAACTGGTACTTGGACATTTGGAAATTCTGAAGAAATTTGTTCCTTATCTACTACTGATCATCTTGTTACTAGATCTAATCTCTCTGATACTGAAGAACAATCGCTACAATCACTATTAGATACTCCTGTACTAAATTCTTCTGAACTTGGCTGTACTACTTTAATAGAACACCGTATACGTACAACCAGTGAGCCTATCAAACAACGTTACTACCCGCTTTCTCCTATATTACTTAAGATCGCTAATGATGAACTTGACTCTATGATAAGACTGGGAATTGTGGAACCTTCTTCAAGCCCTTGGTCTAGTCCAATAGTTCTCGTTAAAAAAGATAATTCTTACCGTTTTTGTATAGACTACCGAAAGGTTAACGCAGTCACTGAAAAGATGCTTACCCTCTTCCTATATAAATACTATCTTAGATCGTCTTCGTGATGCTCAATTTTTCCTAAGTTGTGCAATGCTAGATTAAGGTAGCATTCGGATTTCGTGATGCTCAATTTCTTTCTTCTCTAGATATTCGTTCTGCTTATTGGCAAATCCTTAGCTCAAGATTCTAAACCCATTACTGCATTTACCATACCTGGCAGAGGCCTATATCAATTTACTCGTATGCCTTTTGGTTTACATAACTCTCCTGCTACGTTTCAACGTTTAATAGATCAAATTCTTGGTGCTGATTTGGAACCGTATTGTTTCGCTTATCTCGACGATATTATCATAGCTACCTTCTTTCGAAAAACATTTAGAAGTTTTAACCCGAATTTTTGATAGATTGTCTACTGCTGGTCTCGTTTTGAACAAAGACAAATGTCATTTTGTCTCTCCGAACTAAAATATCTTGGCTATGTTGTCAATAGAAATCGTTTACTTGTAGATCCTGGAAAGGTCAACGCTATTATCTCTATACCACAACCTTCATTCTGTCTCTGAAATTCGTCGATTACTGGGAATGGCGAGTTGGTACCGTCGCTTCATACCAAATTTCTACTGCTTTAGCTCCCTTAACTGATTTAACTCGTAAAAATACTCCATTTGTTTGGTCTCCTGAATGTAACGAAGCTTTCTTTTCTAAAACAACAACTTATTTCTGCTCCGATACTTTCTTGCCCAGATTTCACCTTGCCTTTTACTATACAAACTGATGCTTCTAACTATGGCTTAGGTGCTGTCTTAAGTCAGGAAACCCTGATGGTGAAAAAGTCATCTCCTACATTAGTCGCTTTTTAACGAAACCCGAAACAAAATATTCTACCACCGAAAAGAATGTTTAGCTGTTCTATGGGCTGTTGAGAAATTTCGTGCCTATATAGAAGGTGCTCCTTTCACTGTCATAACGGATCATCACTCACTCATTTGGCTGAATAAACTTCAGAACCCTTCTGGACGTCTGGCTCGTTGGGCCTTACGCCTACAACAGTATAATTTCTATACATACATCGTAAAGGAAGCAATCACGTCGTTCCTGATACTTTATCTCGAGCTATACCCGAATTGCCTTCTGATTCTCTCCCACAACTTTGCGAAATAAATATAACTAATACCATACCTTCAATTACTCTACCTATTACGGATCCCTGGTACTTAAAAATGCTTGAACATGTTTCTAAAAATCCCAAAAAAATTTCCCTCTGGTGTCTTGAAAATAATCTACTTTACAAGCATGTTACTTCTTTGACCTCACTGATATCTCATTGGGAAATTGGAGTGGTTGTTCCTAAGAATCAACGTAGTGAAATCATTCGCCTATATCATGATCCCCCTACTTGTGGTCACTCTGGTGTTACTAAAACTCTAAGCCACATTAATAAATTTTCTACTGGCCAAATCTTCGTGCCGATATTGCTAGATATATTCGTAACTGTCATACCTGTGCTGCTCACAAAGTTGAACAAAGAGCACAACCAGGTTTATTCTCTCCTAGAGCAACTCCTACTCGCCCATGGCAAGTGTTACGTTGTGATGCTGTCGGTCCCTTACCTCGCTCCTCAAAAGGTAACTCATATATTTTGTTATTGCTGACTATTTTACTAAATTTCCATGTTTCTTTCCACTTCGTACTGCTACTGCCTCTAAAATTTGTAAGATTATGGAAGAACAAATATTTTTGTTATTTGGTACTCCTCAATACTTAATCGCTGATAATGGCGTACAATTCCGTAGTCAGGAATTTTCTAAATTATGCTCAAACTATCAAACAGAAATATTATTTACAGCTAAATATCATCCTAGAGCCAATCCTACCGAACGCGTTAATAGAGTTTTGAAAACCATGATAGCTTCATATATTAAAGAAAACCAACGTACATGGGATGTTAACCTACCTAAAATTGGCTGTGCCATAAGAACTTCTAAACATGAAATAACTGACTACCCTCCTTACTTCGCGTTCTGTGGTCGGGAACACGTACTCTTTGGAAATATGTTTAAAACTCGTTTAGATGAAACTCCTTCCATTGATACTAACACTGTTGTTACTACTCGTACTAAAGAATTTTATGAAAGGTTGCGTACTGATATTCTTGATAAAATGAGACGTTCTACGAAACGTACTCAAGATCGCTATAATCTACGTAAACGCACGGTTACTTATAGGAAAAGTGATGTAGTGTGGAAACGAAACTTTCTCTTATCTGACGTTTCTCAATTTTTAAATGCTAAACTTGCTCCTAAATTTTTAGACCCTTTAAAATAAGAAAAGTCATGTCTACCTGGACTTATGAATTAGCTGATTCTTTAGGGAAATCTATAGGCATATTCCACGCTAAAGATTTGAAACCCGCTTACTCTGATAATTTACATTCTTCTGCATCTGACTCAGATGATCACCCTACGATACCTTCGGATATCATTTCTCTCAAACGATATAAACCTCGTAAACGACATAAACGTCAAAAGGTGTAATTTTCCTCTTTCTTCACGCTTCCTGGCTATATTTTGTTAGGGGTGTAACGTTATCTTAATTAATTTGGTCACATTTCTAGGATCGCTATTCTATGGAATAAATTGTTTTCATTTTTCTTTACTGTCGGATAGCGTACGTTTGCAGTCTACTTGATTCTCATTGGTGTATTGCGTTCGTTAATCTCGAACCCTTGTTTCCGCTTTTAGTTTCGTTTTTTGTTTCCTGTTTCCGTGGTTGCAAGGGTACACACAAAAAAAAGTTAGTTGGGTTTTTTTTTCTTCGCTTCACTTGAACCGCGATTCATTGACATGATTTTCTAATTATAAATAAAACGGATATTTTCCGGATTTCTCGATCAATGAATAATTAATTTTGTGCCGAACCTGATGCTAGTTCGTGTCACTTAAGTTACGTGATAATTATTACGGTTTTAAGCGTTCCAGAGTGTTGTGTCTCCTTATCTAATTTTAACGCTTGTGGTTACCAGCTTCCAAGGTCACTACCACTTCGAGTTGATCCAGCGTCGTCAATAGAAAAATAACACCGCTGCCATTTTGAAATTGAAATTTTTCTTACGAATGAAGAAATTTTAATTTAATGACTTATAAAGAAAACTACTGTCTGCTCACACGAATTTACCTAGTAATTGTTTACTTTTAATATTAGATAACTTGCCTAGCTAAAATTCAGTCATTTCAATAAATTTTATCTTACTTTGATAGTCTTAATTTATACGTGAAAATTTCACTGTCACTATTTGCTTATTTGATTTCTTCTAAATTCATAATTTTGTTTAAGTTTCAATGATTTATCAATATTGTAAACCACTTTACCTTTAACTATGTGTTTGCCTATTGTAACCTAATTTATTAGTGTACCTTCAGTATTCGAATTTGTTGTCAATCAAGTAAATAATGTATCCATTTTCTAGGGCCAACCTATTGTTTAAGGTCCGAATTATTATTGTTTTCTTTTCCATTTAGCTTCTGTAATTTAGGACGTTACTTGCGCAAGGAAACGACACCGGAAAGAAGTTATTTTAGGTGAGATTATTGATATACTTGATCGCTTGTTTACTTGGGTAAACCGAATTCTGAAAACTTTGTAAGATTAACGTAACTAATATCACTTTTCTCCTTTTTTTGTTGCTCGAGGATTAATTTAAGGTAATTTGGATCAATCATTCAATGTTATATTAAAATAATATTTATTTCCTTTTTTATTAATCAATCCTTACGGGTATCTCTATTACTTGTAAAAATTTATGTTACCATCTAGACCATTTATCTGTTTTGATGGCGATTATAATTTTGTGACCCCATTGTGTCTATTTATTCATAATTTTCTATGATTTATTTAGTTTTTCGTACCTCGAACTAAAGTAAATTACAAATATAACTATCTTGGAAGTACGTGGCGTCCATTTTTCCTGATTATTATTTTATTTTATTTCTGTATATAATATTATGTATAATTATTTAACTGTATTAACCCACCCCAATGCCTACTAGCACTGAACCACCGAGCCTTGGCTTTATAAATTCTGTTACCAATTAAAGTTACCGTTAACATAATTATTTGGCTGCCCAACGTTGTGGGGCCTATGTTTTGTTTTTTCCTGTTTAACTTGCTTTTCTTAGTGTTCACTAACCATGTTCTCATTCAAACTAGATGTTAACTGTTTACATAAAACCGAACTAGAATATGAAATTGTGTCTAGAAGTATTACTTTACGTACTATTGCTAGTAATTTGAGAAAACTTGCACGAAATGCTATTGTACTGGAATTGGAGAAATCTTTAACTGCCATTACTCATTCTATTCCTTTTGCTGATGATTTGACTGCAGTTACTCAAATGATTGAAGAAATTGAAGGTTTAACCGATAGAGTTACTAACGATCCTAAATCAAGGGACTTTCTTCGTTTGAATAGTTTACTTCCTCATATAGAACGTCGTTGCTCGTTAATGAATTCTACCAATGATACCGAAACAGGTCAACGTAAACATTACTTCTAACCATTGCTACTTTGAAATCAAACAGTACAAAACTAAAAAACTTAACCGCGTCACATTTACAGATTTTAACAATTACCTTCATCTAGCCTCAAACCAACTACTTCTTCTGATTATACTGTAGCCGAGCTTACCGATAATGATTCTAATCCGTCTACTCCTCCACTACTTTCTTCTAGTGAAGATGAACTTGAACTAAATGAAACCGTACCTGCTGTAGCTTCTATGTCTGAACCACTTTGTTTTGCTAAACGTTTAGACATCTCTAAACTTGGTTTAACTTTCTCTGGCGAAAGAAAAGTTTCTCTTAGATTTTCTTACTCGCTTGGATGAACTAGCTTCTTCTCGTGGGATTACTAAACACACTTTTTTGCTCATACTCCTGAATTGTTAACAGGACGTGCTCTTCTACTGTACCGATCTAGAAAATTCACTTTAACTAAATGGGATGAAGTTGTATCTTTACTGAAAACTGAATTCTTGCCGATCGACTACGATGAAAGGTTACTTGACGAAATTAAAAATAGAACTATGGGTCCTTCTGAAAATATGAGCTCGTACCTTGCTGTAATGTATAATCTTTTCAACGTTTAACTACTCCTCTCTCTGAAACAAAACAATTATACTACATACGACGAAATTTAACTCCACTTTACCAGAATGCCTTAACCTTAACACCGTATACGTACAACCAGTGAGCCTATCAAACAACGTTACTACCCGCTTTCTCCTATATTACTTAAGATCGCTAATGATGAACTTGACTCTATGATAAGACTGGGAATTGTGGAACCTTCTTCAAGCCCTTGGTCTAGTCCAATAGTTCTCGTTAAAAAAAGATAATTCTTACCGTTTTGTATAGACTACCGAAAGGTTAACGCAGTCACTGAAAAGATGCTTACCTCTTCCTTATATAAATACTATCTTAGATCGTCTTCGTGATGCTCAATTTGTTTGCCTAAGGCAGAAAGTTGTGCAATGCTAGAGATTGGAGTTAAGGTTAAGGCATTCTGGTAAAGTGGAGTTAAATTTCGTCGTATGTATAATTGTTTTGTTTCAGAGAGAGGAGTAGTTAAACGTTGAAAAGATTATACATATACAGCAAGGTACGAGCTCATATTTTCAGAAGGCACCCATTTAGTTCTATTTTTAATTTCGTCAAGTAACCTTTCATCGTAGTCGATCGGCAAGAATTCAGTTTTCAGTAAAGATACAACTTCATCCCATTTAGTTAAAGTGAATTTTCTAGATCGGTACAGTGAGCACGTCCTGTTAACAATTCAGGAGTTACAAAAATGTGTTTAGTAATCCCACGAGAAGAAGCTAGTTCATCCAAGCGAGTAAGAAAATCTAAGAGAGAAACTTTTCGCCAGAGAAAGTTAAACCAAGTTTAGAGATGTCTAAACGTTTAGCAAAACAAAGTGGTTCAGAAAAAGCTACAGCAGGTACGGTTTCAAGTTCAAGTTCATCTTCACTAGAAGAAAGTAGTGGAGGAGTAGACGGATTAGAATCATTATCGGTAAGCTTCGGCCAGTAGAAAAGTAGTTGGTTTGAGGCTAGATGAAGGTAATTTGTTAAAATCTGTAAATTGACGCGGTTAAGTTTTTTGGTTTTTGTTACGTTTGATTTCGTAGCAATGGTTAGAAGTAATTTTACGTTGACCTGTTTCGGTATCATTGGTAGAATTCATTAACGAGCAACGACGTTCTATATGAGAAGTAAACTATTCAAACGAAGAAAGTCCCTTGATTTAGGATCGTTAGTAACTCTATCGGTTAAACCTTCAATTTCTTCAATCATTTGAGTAACTGCAGTCAAATCATCAGCAAAAGGAATAGAATGAGTAATGGCAGTTAAAGATTTCTCAATTCCAGTACATAGCATTTCGTGCAAGTTCTCAAATTACTAGCAATAGTAGGTAAAGTAACTTCTAGACACAATTTCATATTCTAGTTCGGTTTTATGTAAACGGTTAACATCTAGTTTGAATGAGAACAGGTTAGTGAACACTAAGAAAAGCAAGTTAAACAAGAAAAAAAACATAGGCCCCACCACGTTGGGCAGCCAAAATAATTATGTTACGGTAACTTTAATTGGTAACAGAATTTATAAAGCCAAGGCTCGGTGGTTCAGTGCTAGTAGGCATTGGGGTGGGTTAATACAGTTAAATAATTATACATATATATACAGAAATAAAATAAAATAATAATCAGGAAAATGGACGCCACGTACTTCCAAGATAGTTATATTTGTAATTTACCTTAGTTCGAAGTACGAAAACTAAATAAATCATAGAAAATTATGAATAAATAGACACAATGGGGTCACAAAATTATAATCGCCATCAAAACAGATAAATGGTCTAAATGGTAACATAAATTTGACAAGTAATAGAGATCTAAGGATTGATTAATAAAAAGGAAATAAATATTATTTTAATATAACATTGAATGATTGATCCAAATTACCTTAAATTAATCCTCGAGCAACAAAAAAGGAGGAAAAGTGATATTAGTTACGTTAATCTTACAAAGTTTTCAGAATTCGGTTTACCAAGTAAACAAGATCAGTATATCAATAATCTCACCTGAAAATAACTTCTTCCGTGTCGTTTCTGCGCAAGTAACGTCCTAAATTACAGAAGCTAAATGGAAAAAAATAATAATTCGGACCTTAAACAATAGGTTGGCCTAGAAAATGGATACATTATTACTTGATTGACAACAAATTCGAATACTGAAGGTACACTAATAAATTAGGTTACAATAGGCAAACACATAGTTAAAGGTAAAGTGGTTTAAATATGATAAATATTGAAACTTAAACAAAATTATGAATTTAGAAACAAATAAGCAAATAGTGACAGTGAAATTTTCACGTATAAATTAAGACTATCAAAGTAAGATAAAATTTATTGAAATGACTAAATTTTAGCTAGGCAAGTTATCTAATATTAAAAGTAAACAATTACTAGGTAAATTCGTGTGAGCACAGTAGTTTTCTTTATAAGTCATTAAATTAAAATTTCTTCATTCGTAAGAAAATTCAAAATGGCAGCGGTGTTATTTTCTATTGACGACGCTGGATCAACTCGAAGTGGTAGTGGTAGGTAATATACGTAGAGCGAGAAAATAAGCGAAAACAAAAGGAAAAAAAACGCTACGAAAGAAAATATAACATTAAATGACGGAATGATTCACAAAATTACTGACCTTGCAAGCTGGTAACCACAAGCGTTAAAATTAGATAAGGAGAAACACAACACTCTTGAACGCTTAAAACCGTAATAATTATCACGTAACTTAAGTGACGCGAACTAGCATCAGGTTCGGCACAAAATTAATTATTCATTGATCGAGAAATCCGGAAAATATCCGTTTTATTTATAATTAGAAAATCATGTCAATGAATCGCGGTTCAAGTGAAGGAAGAAAAAAAATCCAACTCACTTTTTTTGTGTGTACCCTTGCAACCACGGAAACAGAAAACAAAAAACGAAACTAAAAGCGGAAACAAGGGTTCGAGATTAACAAACGCAATACACCAATGAGAATCAAGTAGACTGCAAACGTACGCTATCCGACAGTAAAGAAAATGAAAACAATTTATTCCATAGAATAGCGATCCTAGAAATGTGACCAAATTAATTAAGATAACGTTACACCCACTAACAAATATAGCCAGGAAGCGTGAAGAAAAGAGGAAAATTACACCTTTTGACGTTTATGTCGTTTACGAGGTTTATATCGTTTGAGAAATGGTATCCGAAGATATCGCAGGATGATCATCTGAATCTCTGCAGAAACATTTTGAATACCTGAGCATTTTATCAGCCGAACATTTAGTGCACTGCTTGCGTTTATTGTTGTTTTCTGATGTACAAACTTCACTGGTACCGTTTGCTGTTGTTTTAAACGTTTGAAGCTTTTCTTGCAGAGCGCGTAGCATACCTCTGAAGCATTAACTTATTCTTTTGAGGTGACCCATTGCCAATCCTGTGCATAATTGTTTCAAAAACAATCGTCTGCTTCGAACCCGGATGCCGTTTCTTAGGCAAGTTATCTGTGAATTTATCCCAGCAATGTTCAGGATGGCGTGAATATTACCATTGGCCAGCGTCGACAATTTTTGGTGAAATCCTAAGTTGCACACATTTTATCTACATCAACTCAAGATTTCGTATCATTATAAAGGGTAGTGACTTCTGGTTTACGATGACCACCGGAATCTTCATCAATCATTACATCGTAGTGTAAATAGAAATTAATGTTCCATTTAGAATTTTCTAGGAACGTAAGAGACACGACTGTAACATTTTCTGAAAATCCAAATATGCTGGTTTTCTCGGATTTCTTTCTCGTCATGGTGAATTCTAATGGACGCTCTCTTTTATTTTTCTTAATTGTTTCAACAAATAACAAATTTTTACTTATTAGTTCCCTTACAAGGGGAATCTGAGTAAGCTAGTCGTCAGCTATTATGTTCTGTCAAATGTAATGCAGTGGTTCTGCTAGTCTTTTCACAACGTCCCTGAGTTTATTGCTAACACCACTGTCCACTGGGCTATTGCCAAGAGTATATCTCAAGATTAGATATATAGTAGTGTCTGGTATCGACCAACGCATTTCTTTTTATTCCATTCCTGTTGGGTCTTTATGGGATACAGTGCTTAAATCCGCACCTTCTGCGAGAACCTTAAGGCTTCTCATCCAATGTTACATTTTGCCCAACTGAATGACTCTTTTTACAGTTTTCAAGAAAAATTGTAAAAACCTCCCTAATTAGTGGCAGTTCATCTATTTTTCTTCTTTCATTTCGGCTTTTTTCTTCTTTCATTTCGGCTTAGTTTATCTAAAGATCTGAACAATTCTATTCCATGTCCATCCCACCCCACAACTCCTCTAATCTGAGTCTATTTCTGCCAAGAACTCCTGTGATGTATAAAAGACCAATTTTGGATTTAATTTCAACTTTATCGGTTAATTTACAATCTCTTTCTCTTTGAAGTTAGTCAGTAATCGATGAAATATGCTGATTTGTCCACTGAGTATCCAGTATATCATCCAATATGAAGCAATTACAAGACTCATATTCTGTCTTGGTTGCCTTTGCATTACCCTTGACTCCATGCAGATGAAAGAAAATACTATGTTTATTCCATTTTGTGGCATTGTCTTTTCCAATGAAATATTACTTATTCCTTTCAGTGCAGTTATATTCAGAATTACTGTTTGCAGTCTGATAACTATCTGAACCTTCGCTGTCTGACTCATCCTCTACTTCATATTTCATGTTAACATCACCATCGTCGTCCTAATCCAGCAGGCCCAACAATAATTCTGCATTCTCTGGATCAGCTAGATTGTAGATTTTTTTTGGCTTGAGAGTCCCTAAAACGCATTTTTTTGTATGAATAAAACATAAAACTTCTCCATCCACTTTTATTTTTATATTCAGTGATTTATTTGCAGTTCACTATCTGTTTGGGAACGCCTCATTTCTTGTTTCTTATCGAAACGAAATTATTTTTTAGGTTAATTATAACCGTTAAGTTTCTATCGTTACCACGTTTCTATTAAACAATCTAAGGAGCAGGAACACAAAGTAAATTTAACGTAATGTTGAGCAAAGTGAAGAAGTATAAAACGAACAAATGCAAGGTATGAAAATTAAAATTAATTGCTATTTAAATTGAAAGTAATGTTTACAGTGCAATTTGTGCAGTTGTTAAACTTGACAGTATGGTTAGGAAGTGTAGCATTTAAATTGTATTCTGTACTACTGGTAGAAGGTTGTGGTTCCGGATTAAGATCCAGTTGATTGTATGCCTCAGTATCAGGATCTGATTTGTGTTACACATTCATCAATGTAACCCTCTGCTACACTTGTCAATTGCCACCCCCATGCCGTTTCAATGCACTTATATCTGCACCTGCATTCATCAACAGTGTATCAGATGTTCTTCTTAGGCAATGACCACCATATATCTTTAAATCTGGCAAGTCTAAGTAACAGGCTACTTCCTGAGCGCTTGATGCCAGCTTATGCATACCAACAACTTGCCTGTGACACTTTCCATTTTGATATTTAATAAGGAATCGATCGTGATTAATATCAAATGGACGTAATGACAAATATTTCCTATATAAGTGTAAGTGGGTACTGTTCACCAGTAACTGTAAATGATCATGGTTTTTTGGTTTTAGTGTCCGGAACATTTAATAATAAAACAGTGTCTAAATCAGGGATATCTGACAGTTTCATTTTGGAAAATGGGACTTACTTTTCGGTATGGCACCAGTTTGGAATATTTTCGTATATCTATACCATGCTTTACATTTAATGTCGATTTCAACCTTGAATAATGGCTCCATAGATTTGATGGCTTTATGGTCATTGTTAAATCGGCGAGATAAGCATTACATTCTCCGAAAAAGAGTTTGCTTTCTTACTATTTCGCAACGTCATAAAGCTTTTTCATAAACCTCCCGTGATTCTGCAGGAAGCAAATCTAAAGGAACCTGTTCGGCCGTTTCTTTAATCTCAGGTGGAGAGCAGTTCGTAGTTTGAAACATTTTTATAGAAAATGACTATTATTTAGTGAAATAAGAAATACTATGTAGTTTTTAATTAATATTTATTGGATGTTACATCGATAAACTTTAAATTTTACAGATGGTGAAATAATGTGAAGATAGATGGGCGCACCCGGTGACGGTAAATTTCTTAAATTCTGTTTAGACAATATAATCACTTAAAACATTTCAATAGTCTTACCCCACATTTGCTTAAAACGAAAGTAAAATGTGAAATTATGTTGAATATCAATACATACTTATGGCTGAAAACATTGTGATGAACATGTGAGAATTCTGAAATTGTGAAATAATGACATCCCATGAACATCAGTGAACATAGTGCTGGTGTGTGATCAAGGTCATTACTTATTTGTACTAGGACAAAATGTAAATTTTGTACAGTTTCAAGGAACATGGAATACTGGAATCAGGCACTTATTTAGGTGGTTGGAGAAAAAGGATATTATGTTGATATGCGCAGTGATCATTTCAGATAATACTGAATACACAGCATTAAACAATTTTATACAATAAATATACTACATACATTCCTATTAATCAAAATAAACATACAGGCACTTGAAAATATAATGCTGAAACAAATTACATTTCATAAACGGACGCAAAGTATCTCTCAGATGTACTCTAACATAAAAATAATTAAAACTTTATACAATAATAAATTAACAGATGCCTTTTTAATTAACTTAAAGGAGCCGGTTAAAAATGTATAACACACACACACAGGTTTAGTAATAGAATCAGGCTCAGTGCACCTCTTACGTGTAACTGATCGCTGCTCGGTGACTGATTTCATAATAATGCAGTCGACACCTTAAATCATACTATGGGTAAGTGGGGGAAGCTATTGGAAATGATACAGCTGAAGCAGCAACGCTTCGACTTCAATTCGTAAAATAGTATATGATGCATCTAATCGAACCATTGCGCCCGATGGAGGGTTAAAATGGCAACGGAAACTATCTCTAAGAAATCAAAAAGCCACAATTGCTTTCTATTATTACCATTATAACAATGAACTATTTATAGTGATAATAAAGGTGCAATTTCTTAGAGCAGGAAGTATAGGAAGATTCACTACTTCGTAATATTGTTATCTCTTGTTGTGTGTATATATATATATATATATATATATATATATATATATATATATATATATATATATATATATATATATATAGTGTACAGTAAAAATCCGCAACTTATTCCGTTGTAAAGTTATAACTTCTGAAAATATGGTAAAATTGTAAAATTCAACGAACTCCAGTGAACCTTTTTGAAGCAACAAAAAATATAATAAACAAGAGAACACATTTAATACACTGCAAATACAAATTCACAACTACACTTTAATAAAAGTAACGATCTAAATGTGTGTGGCTTCGACTAAACCTTCCTTAATTTCCACACATTTATTATATCGTTTGCGAATATTTTTTAAAGCATTTTCGTTATCTTGTTGCGTAATATCAGTACAAGCCTGCCGTATTCTATCGCGAAGTTCTGCTCTGTTCCTTGGTCTACCCTTGTACACTTTTTGAGTCCAAATACCCCATAGAAAAATTTAATATTGTTAGATCAGGCGATCGAGGGAGCCATTCAATCAACTCAATTTGGAAAGTTTTCGTTCAGCCACTGCCTAACAATCCTAGAATTTTTAAAAAGTAATGTGTAATTATGTTCTCTATTAGCAAAATCATTTCAACGCAATTTTGTACGAAACGGTTTTGACTAAGCAAGATATGCTAATTTTTTAGGGTTTTGGCACTAAAAAATAGTAAATTTTGAAAAGCTCACACAATTCTTAAGCTTTGTGTCATAATTGGCTGACGTACAATGTCCCCAGTACATTTTTATTTAGGTCTTGCTAAAACACGAGGTACAGGGAATGCTCTCCTGTTCATTAATAAATCAAATTAAAGAATACCATTTTACCGCACTTTCAGGAGTTATAACTTTAGAACGGAATAAGTTACTGACTTTGGTTTTTTACTGTACAACTACGGTGATGTACTACTTCGTATTTCGCGGGTTGCCAGTTTTCTGATTTGTCTGCAATCTACGTAAAAATATATTAAAATCAATGTTGTAACTTTCTTCTTAATGAATATTTTTTATGGAATTTGGGGTGTGTCTATATATAGCAATTGTGAATCCTGTGGTGTAGTCAATTTGAAAAAAAAAATGTCTTATAAACTTTTGCCTTTTTTGACAAAGAAAATGAAAATTAAATTATGAAACACACCTAATACAATAAAAAAAATTTTCGAGATTGGTTGAAAAATGCGCATTTTACAGGGGTGTTTCCAATTGAAATGGGTCACACTGTAGATACATGTGTTTCTTGAAAAGGTAACAAGAACTGGTCCACTGATAAAGCCACTATAAGAGAGTCAGTAAAGGGATTTTTAGGGAGTTTAAATATGTTGCAAAAATTGTAAACCAACATCAACTACAAGATTTTACAGTTTAATACTAAAATTTTTTACCAATGGTATACAAAGAGAAGGCAGCTTTATGAGTATTTACATAAGCATTTTTATAGAAAATTTGTATGAAATTAAAAGATCTCGTAAGAAATATATGTTTACATTATTATTGCCCTCAACATATGGCCCAGGCTTACAATGTTCAATACAACATTGTTTATAGGATTCACATAAAACTTCCAACATGCCACCAATATTTTGTAGTATAAAATGAATTCTTTAAAACTTTCCGTTAGATTATAAAAGCTATAAAATAATCCTTATACTTTCAACTTTTTTATTAATTTCAACTCCCGATTTGTTTTAGCACCAAACCTAACCTTATAATCGTTAATACTGCACTACTTCTAATTCTTAAACCCGATCTAAACAGCCGCCATAGATAAACTTAGTTAAACTTTGTATTACCTAAAATCGTGTAAGACCCGTTGTTTATTTATTACTCAAACCACAGAATTCACCGACGCAAAAAATTCATATTATTTCATATAATACTCAATTGGTAAGTTAGTGTATTTCATCATCATCAAAGACCAGCAATGACCAAAGTGACACATTTTAATTAATCTAAATATTCGCAAAGTGCACTAGTTCGCTGAGTGTAGCTTCTCCTCCATAATTGTCTTAAACACAGTCTCCATGGATAGTCTTAACAAAATGTCTAATGAAAAAACAATTAACATTTATTTTTATGCGTAAAACAATGTTTTTATAATTCATTTATTATTTGGCAAGAAATTGTGTTGCTTTTTAGGTATATAACTACACAGTGGTTCTTTTGTGTAACATCGTCACACTTTGTATCAAATCAAATCAAAAACCATTTATTGCATTAACATATTTACATAATTCACTCAATACTTCAACTAAACAATTAATGATTTAATGCATATGCCATATAACGTAGCTATCTGGGGATTAAGTTAAAAACTTGTTATCCCTAATAAAACCACCATAGTATTATATTTACTAACAACGTGTTTAAATCTACTATAGTACATATAAATACATTACACTTTCATAATAATTTAGTAAAAATGTAATCTATGGAATATTAACGTAAATGTACTTTAATATACTTCATATAGTTTTTGTAGTTTAAACATAAAAGACTAATATTTGTATTGATATTTACAATTTATTATACACCTTAACTGCCGTATATCTAAAATTAGTTTGAGTAAAAGACTTTCTGATAGGTCGTTGGCTTTTGATCTCGTAGAATGTTTATGACTTGTTACATGAATAATTCCGTTCTATTCTTATAAATGTATCGACAGACTGAGATAATGTACAAGTGATATACTGTGTACACACCTATATCGGCGAATAGTTGTGAAGAAGAATAAAAGGTGGTTTTTAAAAGTCACTTTTAGGGAAATTTCTGTTACATATACCAAATTTAGCTAAGTCTTAGCAGCATTTTCCCAAACAAGTAAACCATAATTCAAAAGTGATTGACATAGACGGTGGTAAATTTACATATATATATATATATATATATATATATATATATATATATATATATATATATATATATATATATATATATATACAGGGTGTCACAACGATTTGATTGATTTAGTAAAAAATCTAAAGTTCTACAAGTAAATAATTATTAAGCGTTGCTCTTTTACAGTGTAAACTGTTGAATTGTGTCATCAACCTATAGCTTCACGGTTTTATAGCAATTAGCATTGCTTCATTTTTGTTTTTCTTTGAATTATGATATTGTCTTTATTTATTTTATACTGTGATAAATTCAAAAAAAATAAAAAATGTTTACAATTTTCAACTTTGTCACTAAATAATTCCAGAACACTTAGGAATAGGTAGTAAAAAGTGTATATCTATTGAAAACCCGTAAAAAATACTATTCAAATATGTAATAAAATACAGGGTGTGCCATTTCAAAAAAAATGAAAAAAATAATATTGGGCATAATGGACCACCCTGTATATGCAAAGAAAAGAGTCTGCAATCTGAATGTAGAAGTTAAAATTAGACAGATTGGAAAAACAAATCCCAAAATTTCACTCCGATATCTTTCGAGATGGCGGAACAGAAGCCTGCTCAATTGACTAATTTTTTTACGTAGGAATGTCAATAACTTAGGAACAGTTAGTCGTAGACCCATAGAACCTTATATCATTTTGCTCAGCATTTAAAAGAGAATTCAAATATATAAAATGTATAGGATGTTCCATTAAACGACACAAGTTTAGTGGAGTACTCGAAAATGGGACACCCTGTATAAACAAAAATACTTTTACAAGATGCTCCTCATTGTTGACTACAATAATCTGTTATTAGATTTTTTATTAAATCAACAGTATAGGCGTAATCTTTCACCCCAAATCGTTGGGACACCCTGTACATATATATATATATATACATATATATATATATATATATATATATATATATATATATATATATATATATATATATATATATTTTAAAAGCTATGTCCTACGTGTATGTGATATTTGTATTATAATATACACGGTGTTTATTAAATAGTGTTAAAGCTTCAGCTAGTGTTATAGCCCATGGGAACCTAAGAAGCCTCATAAAAGAATTAATGCTAGGCGATGCGCCGTTTCTTCTAACGGGCCATCCAAAGATGATATTAAATTGCAACGTTGGAAACTACATGTAAACAAATTCACCACATGATACGCGACACAAGGCGTGAGAAGCATATTGGTGATCAAAACAATACAAAAAGTACAGAACACATTTTTTATTATTGAACATATTTTTGAAAATGACCACCGTCCATGTCCATGCACAATTCCAATCGAAGAGGGATTGAATACAAAACACGTTCCAACATTTCCAGGGTTATTTTCTGAACGGCAGCACGAATTCTTTCCTGGACATCCTGCTCATTCTCCGGGGGCGTCTTGTATACTTTGTCCTTGAGGAAGCTCCATACGAAAAAATCTAAAGGATACAGGTCGGGCGACCTCGCTGGCCAGGCAATTGGACCGTACACCATGTACATATCTGCGTACTCGTTAAATGAGTACATGAAATATGAAATCGAACGACGCAATGGGCAAAAAATGCCTGTCACACTGATATATACAAACGTCACCACAAAATTGGCCTAGTTGCCAAGCGTATATTTCTCAAATTATGCATCTTTTAAAATCTTAATCTAAGGTTTTAGAAGGTGCGGAATGCAACCAAAACATTGCAAAAAAATTCATCAATATTTTGTTTGAAAATGAATTTTAATCGGATAATTTCCCAGATAAAAGCTAACGAAGTCGGTCAATTTTCGAACTTTGGATGGCTCGTGAGAAGAAATGGCGCACCGCCTAGCAAAATTTTGTTATAGGGTTTCTCAGCTTTGCCTGGACTATAACGCTACCTGAAACTTTAACACTAATTAATAAATACCGTGTATTACTCGTGTTTTGGGACATTCAATCTTGTAACCATTTCTTTTACTGCCCAGATCCTTCCTTATATTGTTGCTTAGCTAGGAAAGTAACTAATTCTCTCTGTTTATCTAGGACCGGCTGTTAATCATTCTAGCTAGCGCCCTCCCTTCTCTTTTAAAGCTTTTAGGTACCACCTGCGTCACAGTAGAACCCATCCCACGTCTCTACTTTGAGTGAGCTTTCCGGCAGCTCTAAGTCTATCTTCTCCGTTAAGGTAAGTTAGTGGACAAAGTACCAATTTGCACGTAACAAATTGAGCAAATGCTAGATCAAGGAATTATTAAACCGAGTTCTTCCCCTTTGAATTCTCAAATGGTTTTAGTTCAAAAGAAATCAGGCGAGTTTAGAGTCTGCTTTGACGCAAAAAAATTAAATTCATTTACTAAGAAGGATGCTTACCAATTACCACTTTTAAACGACATTTCGGATAAATTAAGAGATGCTAGGAATTTAACTTCAATAGATTTAAAGAAAGCATTTTGGAAAATTCCTTAGACCCACAAAGTTGTGCAAAAATGGTTTTACTGTCTATTTATTTGAATATACCGTTATTCCAATGGTACTTACCAATGCACCCAGTACATTACAAAAGATTTATGGATTTTTGTCTATTTAGATGACATTATTATATTTTCAAGAACATTTAAAGAACATATTTCTATTTTGAAAGAGGTTTTTAAAAGGCTTGATGTTGCTAAACTTAGTATTAATTTAAATAAATGTGAATTTTGTAAACCACAATTATCATGTTAGGATTCTGTTATTGATAAAAATGGTCTTCATACCGATCCATCAAAAGTGGATGAGATTTCAAAATTTCCTCAACCGAAAACTTTTACAGGGGTTAAACGATTTATCGAAATGTGCTGATGGTATTAATGATTTTTCCACAGTTTTATCTCCAATTAACAATTTACTTAAAGGAATAATGAAATGTCAAAAAGTTTCATGCAACAACGAAGCTAATGATTCATTTTTAAAAATTAAATCTTTATTAGTAGATACTCCTATCTTAGCGAGTCCGGATTTTTCAAAAACATTTTATTTACAATGTGATGCTTCCAATTGTGGTATTAGCTGTGTTTTAACCCAAGGTGAGGGAGACGATGAAAAAGTTATTGATTACGGTACTCGTACTTTAACTAAAGTCGAGCAAAATTATTCTATTATAGAGCGTGAATTAGTTGCTGTTATTTTTGGAATTAAAAAGTTTAGACCTTATATTGAAGGCACAGATTTTAAAGTAATGACTGATCATTCACTGATTTGGCTCAATAGTTTAAAAGATCCTTCAGGTCAATTAGTCCGATGGAATGTTAAACTTCAACAATTTGATTTTGAGTCATTCATAGAAAAGGTAAATTAAATGTTGTTCCAGACACACTTTCAAGAGTTCCGTTAGAAGTTAACTCTTTAAAATTTTCAGCTCTAGATTTAGATGATTGGTATAAGAAAATGTTAATTAACGTTTCAAAAAATTCTGAATTATTTCCCGATTGGAAAAATGAAAACGATAAACTTTATAAATGTATTCCAAATGAGTTAAATATTGAATCCAATTTAGTGGAATGGAAATTAGCTGTTCCTAAACCTCTAAGGAAAAATATTTTGCAAAAATTTCACGATGATCCTACATCACCACATTTTGGTGTTTTTAAAACTTTTTCGAAAATTAAATAATTTTATTATTGGCCAAAAATGAAATCAGACATTTCTAAATACATTCGAATTGTAATATTTGTAATCAAAGTAAAGCTTCACAATTTAATCATTACGGTTTTATGGGTAAAGAGAAGATTGTTTCTTTTCCTTTTCAATGCATTTGTATCGATTTAGTAGGTCCTCTTCCCAGATCGAAAATTGGTAATACTGTTTTACTGGTTGTTAGCGATTGGTTTACCAAATTTACTCTGATTCACTCAATGCGCAGTGCCACTGCTAAAGGAATTTGCCAATATATTGAAAATTATGTGTTTTTCTAGTTTTTGAGGTACCACAAATTTGTATGGTGGACAACCGTCTCCTCAATTTAAAAGTGCACACTTTAAAAGTTTAATGAGTTCTTACAAAGTTCCATCCATTTGGTTTAATGCGAGTTACCATCCCCAAGTAAATTTTGTTCAAAGAGTTAATAAAGTAGTAGGTACTGCAACAAGATCTTACATTAAAGATAATCATAAAGAATGGGATGCTGAAATTCACAAAATTGGCCCTGCTATTCGTAATGCTGTTCATGAATCTACTAAATTCCTTTTTGGCGTTTGGTCGAACCGTTCCTATTACTGGAGATTTTTATGGTCTATTAAAAGGATTTAAAGAGGATTTTTTATTAATTAACAACCATGAACAGTTGGTTAAAGATTTAAATGAACTTTCAGCGATTTTCAAGATTGTAAAACAAAATTTACATGCCGCTTACGAACGAAATTCAAAATATTGCAATTTGCGACATTAAAATTAAATTAAAATTAAACGTCGGCCTTACCTGATGCGACGAAAATTATAGTAAAAAGTTGACCACTTTAATGATAAATCTTCAGGTGCTTTTCATGTTAAAGATTTAAAACCACATTAAATCGAAATAATTTTTATTCAATAGTATTTTTGAGACTATTACATTCTAGTTTCTTACTTACATTTGAATTACTTTGATTATTTTTCAAAAG
The DNA here is from genome assembly GCA_036346205.1 of Vesta saturnalis. NCBI lineage: Eukaryota > Metazoa > Arthropoda > Insecta > Coleoptera > Lampyridae > Vesta > Vesta saturnalis. The sequence continues at coordinate 38,028 of JARFJB010000631.1, read as the reverse complement.
CAATTTAATTTTGTTTTGTGCTTATTTCGCACACCATTTATTTTGTTTTTACTAAAAATGTTTAGCACGGTTGTTGAAATTTAGATAACCCTGTGCTACTGATTTTGATTTTTTAGGGCCTTAGTTTTCAGGTAAATTATTTTCATTTATTGGAGTTACAATTGCTATTGGTACAATAATAAAAATTGGAACCACTCTCTCTCCGCCTCGATTCTCGCGATTTTTATGGTTTGTGTTTGAGGAAGTTTGAATCTTGCGTGGAGTGGCATTTTGCACTGATTTTTATCGTAGCACAGGAAAACTGTTCCCGGGTTACCCGTCCTCTGACTCTTCATGTCATGGTTGGTTTCTGTTCTCTCTTTACGTTAGCGTCAATTTTTGTTACTGGTTTTTCATTTTACTCCCCTGGCGGAGGTTTGCTTCACAAACCCCACCAGCTTAAAGTTTGCATAGCTTTATATAAGGTTTAGGGCCCTATAGTTCAACTAGCGACGTGAGCGGGCGGTAGCGCGGCACTAGCGTTTGAAGATCTTGCGAGGGGTCTTTCCTGACCAACATCACCGCATTTTCCGTACTTCTTCGTACATTTAGGGGAAGATTTTGTTCTATTTGGGCATTTATTTAGAATTTGGGTATTACCATTTACATTTTTGCTTGAATTTTAATCAATTTAATTTTTTTGTATTTAATCAGATTTTGATAACATACCTTTATTATTATTGGTGTTTGAAATCTCCGATTCTAACTTTTAAAGGGTAACAAACTTCGAACGTGTTGTTAATAATTCACCTCTCTGTGCATTTCATTCCATGTGTGCTGCATATCATAGCTGCATAAAACTTAATTTACTTATTTAAAGTGAAGCCTTCCACGCAAATCGTTTGCACATTCAGTTTCAGACATGTTCATGCGCAAAGACCTTTTAGGAGCGTCGTTTTTTGTGAGATACTGAAAGGGAGTAGAGCATCCATTTTTGCTCTGTTAAATATTTTTTATTAAAAGTGTTGTAAATTTTACGGTGAGTTATTTAAAGTTATTTTGCAAAGTTTGAGACGTTTTGCATTTCAGGCACCTTTACTTTCACGTTTACTTTTTTATTTTTACTTTAACTTCACCTTTGCTGTTACTTTTCACACGTCTATGCAATTAATTATTTTACCGTTAATCCAATTTACGATATTAGTACGATTGATCAAGAGTGAGGTAATCACCTGCGTTAATGGGAAGTGGAATTCTAACACCTTAATCCTGCAAAATTATTCATTTGGGAATTATAAAGTATACAAATCCAGATTTATCTCAACCGTGAAGTAATATTACGCAACAGTTTCCTAAACGCTGATCAGCATGCGGTATTTCCGTTTATAATTAAATATAGGTTGTGTAATAAAACTTCTTATTGTAAAAATTTTCTTTTAACTTTATTGTATAATGGTTTACTTGTCTATTCCATACTTAAAACAAGTTGGTGTCCGAGTATTTAACAATTAGTTTCAGGAAGAAGCAACCCCGATTTTAAAGCGAACATATCTAGGTACATGTAAATATTTTTTGGTAATAAGGCAAATCGATAATTTTATGAACCTGGCCCACTTTAATGACGACTGGGCATAACGCACAAAATTTTCTAGTTATTATCCAAACTGTTAAGTAGCTAAAATTTGTAGTCATGTGTGTAGAAGTATACTTACAGAACTTAAGGGCAGCACAAAGCAGCTGAAATTCAATACGTAATTCCCGCACAACTTTAAGACGTTATGTAAAAAAGGCAAGTACAGAAGAGATGAAATTTATTGGAACTAGCCGTCTTATAAGGAGCACCAAGATTAGAATCAAATTATACTGTAAACCACATATTTTCTTTAGAAGGAGAAGAAATCTTAAGCGAATACTTTAGAACTATGGCAAAACTCTGTCACGGCTTGAATCCTAAATGTGCAAGAAAGTTAGCGTATAATTTATCATTGGCTAATAAGAAGAAAATAACATCCTCGTGGGTAGAAAATGAAACTGCCCGTAGATTGTGGTTTAACGCTTTTCTCAAGCGGCGAAGGGACTTAGCCTTAAGATAGGCAGAAGCGACGTCATTAGGTAGTCCTATGCGCTTCAACAAGTCAGTCGTTCAACGATTTTTGATAATGTTCACGAAATATATGAAAAGTACAAATTAGGACCCGATCAAGTATACAACGTGGACGAAACGTTCTAAAAGCAGAAGTTATTGCAAAAAAAAAGGTCAAAGACAAGTTGACCAAATAACATCTAGTGAACGTGGAGCTTTAGTCACTATGGTAAGTTGTGGCAACACTATTGGAAATAATATTCCCCCATTTAAATGTTTCCTTGAAAAAATTACAAGGATTATATGATTAAGAATGCTCCCCCATTGAACTGTTGGGGTCACTTCAACCTCAGATTGGATAACATCGGAACTGTTTGTGCAATGGTTTCAACATTTTATAAGACATGCCAAACCCACAGCTGCATGATCAGAATTACTAATCATGGGTAACCATGAAACTCACATTTCTGTGCAAATTATAAAGTTGGCTAAGGACAATCATGTAATATTACTAACTCTACCACCTCATACTAGTCGTAAGTTGCAACCTCTAGACAAAAGTTTTTACTACGCCTTAAAGAAATATTACAATCAACATTGTCAGGGCTTGGCTTCTTAGTAATCTAGGCAAACGAGTTGCCATTTAAGATATCGCTTACATTTTGGGCGAGGCTTATCCTTCAGTATTCACTGGCAGAATTGTTAACGCAGTGTATATGGTGCCATAAAGTCCGAGATCCCTGTAACTTCTAAAATATGGAATACTTTTTTACAGAAGTTAGAATATACAAATAGGCCAAGAAATATTAATTTTTAGTCAAAAAAAATTACATTACCTCAACAAAATGTCATTATCTTATAAGTGCTTTCAAAGATGACAACCTCTTTGACCGAATGGACACGTGTTGATCACTCTGTACCTTTCAAGAACAAACGAAATTAATTATAATTTGTAGTAGGATATTTTAGCTTTTGGTAAACGATTTCATTTACATCCTCACAAAAATAAATCCAGTTTAGTTAAATCGGGGATCGGAGTGGCCAGTTACACGGCCCTCCTCTACCAATCCAACGATTTGGAAATAATGAATTAAGATGGTCCCTGACGTGAACGGAATAATGGACGGCGGCACCATCGTTTTGCAGTCACATTTCATTTCTCACAGTTATTGGCAAATTTACACATAGATTTTGCAAATGATTTTTAAACAGATCAAGATACATAGCCCCATTCAAATTCCCGTTAAAAAAATAAGCTCCAATAACACATTCACCAATACTTCCCCAAACATTTGCTGATCATTTGTGTTGATGACAACCTACCTGAAAATCCTCGGATTCTGATCCTAATAGTGATAAAATTATGGCAATTCACAAATCCATTTTTGTGGAATGTGGCTTTATCCTAGAACAAAGCCTTATCAAAAAAGTCGCAAGTTGTATTAATTTTATGTTGAGCCTAATTGCGAAATACGTCACGTCGCTCCAAAGTCATATCAAATAGTGGTTGATAAAACTGGGTATGATACTCATGAAAAGGGTTACCCTTCAAAATCCTACAGCAGAACTAATTGCTTTTGACTAACTGAAAGATTTTGGGTAACAGATAACATAACATACAATTCATTTTTTTTATTTTAACACAGTTTAAGAGCGTGTTAACAAAAGATACTAGTCCGATTATAAAAAATGTAATTTAAATATTAAAATTTGTTTTAAATGGCATTATTATTTGAAATCTATGTCTAATAACAGATTTTGATGTATACCTCTGAAACTTTGAAACGTATCAGTACAATCACAAATATAAAAGATGTTGCGTACTTTCTTCCGCACCCAATAGGACTAGAATATACAGGTCTTCCCTTTAAAAGTTATAACTTTTACGCCTAGTTGTGATTAATAACATGTAGTTTCGGATAAAGACGAATTTAACCAAAAAATGAGTGCGTTTGGGTATAGATAATGCTTAATAAAATTGACAGAGTAGCAAAGCTATCCCATACCGATGAAAAGTATAGGGTGTTACATTTCAAAATTTTGAGAAAATCTACGATTCTAATTTTCGACCAAACTGTATAAAAGTAAAATAGACCATATATATAAAATATCCTATTACAAGTAATAACTGATTTCGTTTGCTCTTGAAAGATACAACATGCGTGGTGGGAAAGGTAAATGCCAAGCCAATTCTCATGGGTGGTTCAGTGGGCGGAAAGGAACAATACAAAAGGAAGAGCAAAGTGGGGGATAGTAGTGGGAATAAAAAGAAAATCAATTGGGGAAGAGGGGGGGTTACAAGAAAAGAGAGGGACGGGAAAAAGACAGACGAAGGATAAAGCGTTGAATACGGAAGGAAAACAATTGTTAGAAATGTAACGAGAGAGGGTGGAAAATAATAAATGGAAATGGAGAAGAAAGAGAGAGAGGGGTGAGTACATGTATACAAGAGCAAGGGGATAATCAATCATAGATTACGTAATTACGAAATCTGAGGCTGAGGAAAAGATGAAGATATTCAGGGTAGGGGAGAAGGTTGAATCGGACCGCCAACCGCTGGAAATGATAATGGAAGGAGAGAAAGAGAAGAGTGCAGAGAAGAAGAGGAATATATAATTAAGATCTGGACAGAAGAGAGTATAAAGAGGTACAAAGAAAAAAGGGGAAAATAAGACGGGAAGGTAATGGAGTGCAAGAAAGTATGGAAGAAATGAGAGAGAGAGAATGGACGAAGCAACGGAAAAATTCAAGTTTAGAAGATGAAAGGGGGAGAAAATAGCGTGGAAAATATGGTGGGATAGAGAATGTAAGGAGGCCAAGAGGAAGGCAAGAAGAACACTAAGATGGTGGAGAACGGGGAAAGCGGAAAAAGAAGTATATAAAGAAACAGTAAAGATATACAGGAAAACATGCGAAAGTAAAAAGGAACAAAGCAAAAAGAAACAGGAAGAGCAAATTAAGGAGATAAATCAGAAGAAGACGTATGGAAATTTTTAAAGAAAGAAACAAACGGGAATACAAATAAAATAATGGGAGAGGTATTTCAGAGACGCGCTGGAGGGAGAGCAAGTACAGGACGGAGAAGGGAAAACAAAGTAACAAACGACACGAGAGAAGGGAAAAAGAAGAAGGAATAAAAGAAGAGGAAGTAAGAGAGGCATTAAAGAAGGTAAAAAAAGGAAAGCGGCAGGAGAAGATGAGATACAAGGTGAGGAGTAGATATACGGAGGAGAAAAGGTGACAAAAGGATGACGGAAATAATAAGCAAAATATGGAGAGGAGAAGGATTCCCGAAGAGGTATAGGGAAGGGCATATTTGCCCAGTGTACAAAAAAGGAGACGAGAATCGGATGACAAACTACAGGGGAATTACACTGCTAAACACGGCCTACAAAATATACGCAAACGTTCTGGAAGAAAGGTTAAAGAAGGAGATGGAGGAAAAGAAGCTGTTACCAGATGGACAGCCAGAATTCAGGAAAGGAAAGAGAACGACGGATAACGTAAACATATTGTAGCACATGGCAAACAAGGAATTAGGAAAGAACAAAGGTAAAATGGTAGCGGTATTCGTACACATAACAGCGGCATTCGTTAGGGTGAACAGGCAAAAGTTGTGGGAGGTCATGAGAAAAAGAAGATAAACGAAAATACAATAGAAAAGATAGAAGAAATATACGAAGAAACGAGGAACAGGGTGAGAGTAAATGGTTAACTGAGTGAGGGATTTGTAACGGGGAAAGGATTGAGACAAGGATCCCACAGAGGCCAAGCCTGTTCGCGGTATATACTGAAGACCTGGAGAAGATATTAAGGGGACAACGAGAGGGAGGCCTGGTGGTGGGGAACGTGAAAGTGTGGACGCTGGCATATGTGGATGATACAGTGTTATTAGCAAGGGAGGAAAAAGAAATGAAGGGAATGTTAAAAACGTTGTACAGATATTTGAAAAGGAAAGATCTGGAAGTCAATAGGAGTAAAACTAAGGTAATGGTATGCAGAAAAGGAGGCGGAAAAAAGGAAAAGGAGGAATGGAAATGGAAGGAGGAGGAGCAAGTAGAGGAATTCACTTACCTGGGATACACAATGAGACAAAACAATAAAGATGGGGAACACATAAAAGAGCGACTGAGGAAAGGAAATAAGCTAATAGGGCAAGTGGTGTAGGGAAAGGCTGTTTGGAATGAACATAAGGAAAAAATTATTTGAAAAACTGATAGAAAGGGTAGTACTATACGGGCGAAAGTGTGGGTGAAAACAATATAAAAGGATAGAGGGGCTGCAAGAAAAATACTGGAGGTGGATACTGGTAGTGGAAAGAGAAACACCAGGATACATCATTAGGGAGGAGGTGCCAGTAAAGAAAATAATGGCGGAGACGGGAAATAGAGCAGTAAAGTACGAGGAGGAAATGACTAGAAGAACGGAGTGTAACATTTTACAAGAATGCTGGAAAGAAATAAGAGAAGGAAGAATAGAATATGGACAAGAATATTATGAAAGAGACGGATATACAAAAGAAGAAGTAGAAAGACTTAGAAGGGAAGGAGTGAACGTCAGAGAGGACATAATTAGAAGGGATAGGGATGTGCAATAGCAGGAAGGATGGTCGAAGGTAAAAGAAGGAAAATACAATGTAAACTACAGTAACATTAAGGGAGAAGGGATACCGAGATATTTGATTGGGGAAGGGAGGAGGGAAAGAAAGAAAATGATAGCGAGATTTAGATGTGAAAACGAAGAGAGGGCGGAGAGTCGATTAAGCACATGTTGCAGGAATGCAGGGAATTAAAGGAGGAGGTGAGGACGGTGGAAGAGATACTAGAAGAAGGAGGAAGGTGAGAGGAGTGGATGCAAGAAACATGGAACAGAAGAAGACAGTTAATGAGAGAAGGAAAAAGAGAGAATAACTTAGAAGTAAAGAAAGGAGAGACTGTAAAGAGCGTAAATAGGGAAGGCAAATGTAAATAGTAAAACGCAAGCACTTTGCAATTTTTTTGTAAATTAAGCAAATAAAGTATATTAGTAGTAGTAGACAAAATATCCTACTATAAGTAATAATTGATATCGTTTATTCTTAAAAGATACAACATTTGTCCATTCAGACAAAGAAATTGTGATATATTTGAAAGCACCCGGTGTAAGATGCTGTTGAAGTAATATACGAAGCGAGGAGAATTCAAATCTGTAATAATATGCAGTGAAACTCGGTTAAAAGGAGATCTTTGGGACTGCTAATTTTTGCTCGTTATATCCGTTAAACGTTATATCCGAGAAACTTTAAAAAGGATACTACATTTTTAAAAATATTGTTTATTAAAAATACATTATTTTGCATTAAAAAGCGGAATATCTCTTAAACATTAGGAGAGTTATTAAAAATTTCATTTATTTTTAGCTGACGTGTTGGTTTAAATTTAACATCATTGAGACTACCTCTTAAAACATAGATTTAAATATTTGATCACTACTACCGTTTTCTTCAAAAAACCCGTCAATAGTAACCAATGCGTCGCCTGCTTTAGCGAGTGTAACAGGCATGGGTTTATCACACTCATTACTGTCTACATCACGTTCATCACTTTCAGTTTCCCGTTCTGTAATTTCTTCGTCAGTTTTTAAACCCGAAGTAATCACATCGGCATCAATATCTACGTAGTCATCTAAGGACGCGTAATTTTGAAAATTATTGATGTCTCTACTTTCTAACCAAGTAGATAAAGGAAGATCGTCTTCTTCTTCTTCGAAACTTTCATTTACAGCAGAAACAAAACCAGTTTTTTTGTAACAGTTCTGAATTGGTGTGGGGGTCACATTATTCCACGCATCACTCATTAGGCGAATTGCATCTAACACGCTTATTTTAAGATCCTGTTTATTTTCCATTCGATCAATTAACTGTAACACTAATAAGCGACAATAGAAATTTTTAAAATTCCTGATAATTCCTTGGTCCATGGGTTAAAGGATAGACGTTGTGTTTGGCGGTAAAAAAAATAAGGGTGATGTTGGTTAAATTTTGCAATTCAGGATGCGCTGGGCAATTAACAACCAATAATAAAATCTTTCCATTATTTATCATCCCATTTTCTAATTTCCTCTTCAAAAATTGTAGATGTTATCCAAGCTTTCTTGTTAGAGGTGTAGTCAACTGGTAGGCACTTAACATTTTTAAAACAGCGAGGATTTCGTGATTTTCCGATTACCAACAATTTTTTTTGTCACTTCCCGTCATATTAGCGCAAATTAAAACAGTGAGACGATTTTTTAACATTTTTCCACCAATACATTTTCATTTTTAAATTTTAAAGTGGTATCTGGCGTTAAATTGAAAAATAATCCGGCTTCGTCGGCGTTGTAGATTTTCATCTTTTCGTCTAATTCCGGCCAAACACTTTTAACCACTCACCTGTAACGTTAGTGCCCACTGATTTCGCTTCACCATTTATTTTTCCATACACAATGTTATTGCGGTTTTAAAGCGATCAATCCACCCATTATTACACTTAAAGTCTGGATAATTTAATTGTCCTCGAACTTCTCATCCTGCGCTTTTAAAATGGGCCCATTAATGGGTAAACCGGCACTTCTTTGGTTTTAAACCACACAATTAGCGCTTTATCAATATTATCTCTAGTACAGTTTTAATTTTTCACGTCAGTTAAATTGTTTCCGAATGGTGCAAGTGTATTTTCTGTTTTTCCACAACGTTGACACGGTAGATGAATTGAAAGTGTTTTGCGTTTTATTGAAGCCATTTTTCAACCTCACGTCTTGCTGCAAAAGTAACAACTGACCAGAAACTACATACCTTGCATTCATTTGTAAAACGGTACAATGTTAATTGGTAAGCCGGAAGGCATAAGCGAATTCTAAGCAGTAGGTAATCTCTTTTAATCTATTTTAAGTCTTTTAAAATGTGTCCGTCTTTTCTGTGAAAGGTAATTACGGAAATCCCAAAAATTCTTAACAAATATCTACTTGAAACGGCTTTTAGTACGTATATAAAAACTACTACAAAATTTGAAATTTTCTCGTCTTTACCGTGAAACGTGAACGTAATAAGCGAGAAAAATTAGTACGTAAACTAATACAATTTCCACCATTTATCATCTACGAAACGCTCGTTATATCCAGAATCTCGTTTTATCCATGCTCGTCTCAAGTGAGTTTGACTGTATTTGTTTCATTAAAAAATATATAAGTTTGTGCTATCATGGACTTATGGGCACGGTATAAGGTTAAAAGGTAGCGCGACGGAGCCACACGAGGCAGCGACGAAGCGCGGAAGAGTGAGATAGCAAGAAGCAGGCCTAACATTGTTAACAACCGAATGAGTGCGGCGGTTACTATTCTCAAATAAAAGTAGAAATCATCCATTTGTTGATATTTTAATAATAATTTTAATTCAATACATCATAAATATAATTTATCACGATATACCTACATAATTTAAAAATTTTATTACGCAAACAATACCTAAAAATACTAAAAATTATTCGATGCCTATTTAAGCACAAAAATTGTCTTAATCATGTGATTTGCTATTTAGATTCTTTTTTGTTTTTCGTGCAGAAATTTTTAGAGAATCTCGTTGGTCATGTTTGTAATATTGATGAATCCTCATTGTCAAATAACACAGTAGAGATTTAGAAATTATGTCTTCTTGATGACCTTCACACGGAAAAGTAACTTTTATAGTAGAATCAAAGATATCTTCTATAGTTTCATCATTATGGTATAAGTTACTGGGACAACAAAAACAACTGGATATTTTATATAGTTTTTTTAAAATAAAACCTGTCAGATAATAAATTAAACAATCTGCAGTTTCTGAATTATCAACAAATCCTTCTCCATACGTATCAACCAATCTTCGATCTAAGCGAAGTAAAAATCTAATTGATTTCTAATTTTTTGTAAGTGTTCATTGTTTCTTTTGGATAAAGAAAACATTAACTCAAAATTATCGTAATTTAAAGAAGGCTTGTCTTCCAATTCCAATACACTGCAATTTCCAAATTTTGGCGGTTCCATTAATTTATATAATGAGATCATTCTGTAGAGTTGAAGAAACGTTGTCAAATTATGATGCTCATTCGCATCTCCAGCTTGTCGAATTGTACCAAAAAATCTCTGAAATCTAAATTAGTAATGCTAGATTATACAAACATTTCGTATCTAAAAATAAAAAATTAAGCAAAAAACAAGATACTAGCAACACCTATATGCATCTCTAATTGCATATTGTTTAAACATTGTACAAAATTACTAGGGTATGATTTGTAGGTACCTCTAAGGGATCCTGGTTCATTTTACCAGTCAACACGTATTTGAATCCCATTTTAAAATTGTTACTCGTAGTTTGCTGTGCTTTTGCTCAAAAATTTATCTTTTTTAATTCTTCCGTTGATAACCATAGATTCCCACTCATTTCAGAATATTAATTAATCTTTTAAATTATCAAAATCTTTGCAGTTATTGCGAAGGACCTCCTTAGGATGCTGTCGATTTAGCGAATCGAACAGACCATTTAACTGTTTGGTAAAATGGATTGTAGCATTACATCCTTGTAACACGAGTAAATTACTTTTCTGTTTATAATAATTAAGGCCCTCTGATACAGCATTACTAAATATTTGAGTGCCTATTTAACAGGCATTTTTAATAACACAGAAGGATTAATGTGCATATAGGTCAGTTTAGGACATACACGAAGATTGTTCGGTTCTTTTTGTTCCAAAGCAAACATAGTACGTCCAAGAAACTGTTCCATTTGGTGTCTAAAATAAATGCTTTTAGGAAAATTCGCCACAATTCGCCCCTGGATAATTTGCCCCCACAATTCCGGACAATTCGCCCCGGACAAATCGCCCCTGAGGACAATTCGCCCTCGCACTGTATAAAGAAAAATGTAAACCACAAAATAATATTTATTTATTATGAAAATGTAAAAAATTTAAAACTACTTAATTAAACATTTAAAAGGCAAGATTATGCGCGATTCCTCGCAAAAATCAAGGAATCCCTGTTTTGGTAATCTAAAACTACGCGTCTTAAGCGTTCAGCCACAGCAGCATAAGTTTTATGTTGCCTGGGTGCAGGTGCTCCGGCTCTAAATTGGTTTAATTGGTAATTGTTTAGCATTTGCTCCTGTTTTAGGGCACTAATAAATTTAAAAATGTTTGGAGAACTATCATATATTCCACGAAAATGGCGATAACATCCTTCTACGTGATTATTCGTCCGATGCTGGTTTAGTATTGTGCGGTCAAACATATTCTATAGAGCAACGGAAATGTAGGAGGCGCCTTTGTCTACGTCCACGGCGACCAATATAAGTATCCTCAAAATAATCTACTAGCTCCTGAGCTTCTGGTGGAATATTTTCGTTTTCGACCAAGGTTCAAAATATCTGGCACTTCTGCAGGCGGTACAAAGGCAAGGACGGTAATCATTCGCACCCATAAAGCAAGACATGATCTCTTTGATAGTTAACCTGTAAAGAAAATGCGATAATGAAGAATTATAAGACCAACACCTGCAATCCCTGGATTGAATTTTCTCCACATATTTTGTGCCAAGTGAAAGAAACACCCTGAAACTTCAATTTCGGAAATTCTTCCTGGAACGCTTCCATTGCAGCGATTTCAAAATCAACTAACAATTGTGTTGGTTGTAAACCAGGACAAATACGTTTTAATTCTTCAACAGCTTTCTGTATGTACCTTTCGTTTTGTTGGGCAGTAAGCCATACACTACTGGTATTATGGTTCCGTAGTGCTGTACATGTATTGTATACAATTGGTAGAACAAATTTGGTGCAACAGAAAATGTACCATCTGCATACCACTTATCACTTCTCAAAATATTTAAATTTTCTGCTGTTGCAAAAATTAGCATTCTTCCAGGTAATATGCTTTGGCCGGAATCATACTGGAGGAATCGCTGTTCTTCCTCATTAATGGTTACCATTTCGTATTCCGGGATTACCAAATGCTGGACATCCATTGGAATCTGAGGAATATTATCTTCATTTCGAATTCGTCGAACCATTCGTTTCATGGTATCCTTCCTAGGTAAACTACACAAAATGTTATCGTGAACCCTTCTAAGGAAGTTGCTATTATTTGTTGTGTCGTTTCTTCCGTATTCGCTGCTCTTTCTTTCAAAGTTTGCAGTACACCAAAGTATTTGGTCTTGTGGCATCCAAGCATGATTATGTGGAACAACATTACAGGTGACATTCATTAAATCTCCTGCACGTACAGAAATTTTAATTAGATTTCAATAATAAGTAGATGTACATATTTTAACTCCATATGGGGTTGAGTAAACGTTGAATGGAAGTTGGGTAAATCTCTATACCTTCATGAAATTTATTAAATCGTTTTAAGTTTTACAGATACTACTAGTTTTTGTAGTTACTACTAGTTACTGATGATGACTAGTGTCTTAAATTTAAGCGATTTAATAAATTCAACAACAAGGTTTAGAATTTTATTCAATTTTAGTCAACACCTTCAATTTGATTTCACTTATTTATGATTATTATTGTCACTCACTGCAGTCCAAACACGACCTTTGCATTTTCTCTTTCACAAACCCATATACAATTTTCACATACACAAAATTATCATCACTCACAAACTTCGTTTACCTTTTTCGAACTTGCGAAACTCATTTTCTTAAATAACAAACGTTTTCCAAAATTTTGTGGTATAATGAAGGTTTACTTTTGATTTTACCTTTTATATTGTCGTAGTCATTACCGTTAATTATCGAGAACATAAAGAACCACGAATTCCTGGAAATCCTTTTGCTTGGTGATATCTATTTTAATTATTATCTGATTACCTTAACTACCATTAATTACTATGTAATCTCTTATTTCTAATTACAATTACTCGAAAGTAGGTAGGTAATAAAAAATATTTCTTTAATTTGATTGCTAGTAGGTATTTCCATATTTTTGTTAAGTTGTTAATTTCTATTATTATAAATACCAAGTGAGTAATTTTGTTATGTTGGTTTGATCATAAGTCATTATTAAATAAATAAATAAAATAAATTTTAAACGGTGATTAGTTTTGACTTCTTTTACAATTTTAAATGCCTGTGCAATTTGGAATTGTGCAATGTCCAGGGGCAATTGTCCGAAACAATAAATAATAACACATTATTAAGCAAAAATGTCAATGTATACCACAATTTCTAATTAGCTCGAGATTTTTCTATGTGTAAATTCTGCTTCAACGCACTTAATTAAATGGGGAGCGTCTGAAAAAAATAAAGACATCTACTCATCAAATTCCAACCACATCCTTCGATTGATCGAAGCTCCATTACAGACAATACCATGAATTTTTGTACCGATTTTTCTAATTTGTTGATGACTTTTCACAATTAGTTGAGGTAGACATGTACGTTTAGTTGCCCCTTTAGCAGCGTAAACCGCAACGGGTTGACTAAAATCTTTAGCTAGTGAACAAAACATAAGTACTAATGCATGATTAGCTTTCTTGTCGGTTGTTTTAACTCCAACACTATTATTTTCACCAAAGTCTTCAACGTCCACGAGTTTCATGTTTTTTACATTTAAACGTATCGATTCTGCATTTCGTCAAAAACTAAAATTCCTTGCTGCAGATAGGCGTTTTTTTTTAATTTAATTTCAATTTAAATGCGTTGAAGGAATTGTCGTCCAAGCCACACTTTATGTTGACTCTTGATAGATATGCTTTTATTGTAGAAATCGAAAGTTCATTGTTACGTACAAACTTATAAGAAGCAGGACTTCTTATATGCAACATAAACAGATCAGGAGCCACTCAGCAGTATATCTTCTAGACGTTTTCCGATTATACTTGCAAACGTTGATGCATTTTTATAAAACTTTTGTGGTCCCGGAACTAAATTAGATAAAAAGCTTCAACGTGGTGATCCTGGTATTAACCTCCTAGACGCTCGTTGCAAAGCTCACGATATCAGTTATAGGGATAGTAAAGACTTGGCTAGTAGACATCGAGCGGATCATATTTTGGAAAAAATTTTGGGATCGTGAAGGCATCCTACGCAAATTTAGGTGAACGAACAGCTTTAACTGTAGCAGGTATAATGAAGGCAAAAGAAAGTTAGGAATGGGTGTTAGCAGAACAAAACGACCACGTAGCACTCTATTGAAATTACGTAGAATAATTACCAAGAAAATGAAAACAGTAGTGCTATAAAGGCTATAAATCAGTTTTACAGCAGCAATGAAAAGCTTAGGTGGGATGGAAAAGTACATTCCCAGAGTAATTCCCTTCCTAAAGAGGGTGGATTTTACCATTTCTTATACCATTATTTGCGGGATTATCCATCGTTGGCGCTTTAGCCGGAGGGACAGTGGGTATTGCAAAATCGGTTAACGCATCTAGCAGGAGGAAAATGTTAGATGAAACTTCACGCCATAATCGTATAATGGAGGCCATCGCTGTAGGAAAGACAAACGGCGGGCAATATTTTGAAACCCTATCGGTCAGGAAGTATGGCTTTGCACTTGAAAACAATAAAAAACTTCAAAAATTACCGAAAATACCGTTGACTGATGTTGAGCTAAGAAAGCACGCAAAGGATGTACCATACTTAGGGATGTGTTTATGAGAGATAATATGCCCAAATTACCATGGAATAACGAGGCTGGTATTATTAATTTAGATAACAAAAGGGACGTACTCATTGGGTTTGTTATAAAAACATGAGAGAGCGTATGGTACTATGATAGTTTCGGAAATATTCCACCACCGAGAGAGTTCTGACTATCGCGATTGTAAAGTATACTATAATTATTCTCAAGAGCAACAATTCGGTACCACAAATTGTGGACATCTCTGTTTAAAGTTTCTATATAAATAACATACTCAGTAGTTGGGGTACAGTCACATGTCAATCACCTTCAGTGTAGAGGGTATTATTGGTAACAGCGAGTAATAACTTTTATTTCACGGTTGTAATAGCATAAGGAATATACACGCTGGAAACGATAAATGTTATATAAAAGCGACAGAACTCAACGCTGTTGAAATTCCACATGGCGCATACGAGTTGGAAGAACTGAGCATCTATATAAAGCACATTCAACAAGTATCTTTAGTTTAAGGGCAAATAATAACACGCTCAAGTGCGAGCTTAGCTGTGAATTTGCAATAGATTTTACCAAAAGGATTCCATTGGACGTATGCTAGGTTTTGAACCGCTGATATTAGAAGCTAACATTTTACATATTTCTGTATTAGATATGCAAATAATTAAACATACAAATATTCACATTGAGTGTAATATTGTCAAAGGCTCGTATAGAAACGGGAATGCCGCGAAGGTGCTGTATGAAATAAATGACGTCTGTATCACCAGGTTATCGTTTTGGCAAAATTCCTAGCAATCCTCAATATTTAAAAGTCAACACCAATACCATCGGTAATATTTCAATTGAATTAACAAATCTGAAGGGTTTTTTAATCGATTTCGGGAAAACGAACCATTTACGGTACGACCAGAATTAAAAGAATATGGGCTTAAATTAACCAAGGTCCGCTTCCATCTTTCCTCAATGATGCTTATAAATAAAGGACGTGAGCATACATTGCTTTATTCGAACACGGAGTGCGAATTAACATCTGGCGAAAAGTACTTCTTGGAATCTATAGGGTTAAAACCACACAGAAATGGTAGAATCGTTAAACATCTTTGAAAGCGCACGTTTTGATGGGACCATTATCAAGTCAGATATTCATACATATCTTCCGTACGGTTCTTCTAATTACGGATTATCCGATGAGATCCGTATATTAATACACAGTCAAGATCTGGTCACCGCTACTTATGATAGTTTCTTGTACATAGAAGGTAAAATTGAATGGAGTACAGCAGAAGAAGGGCGCGTGTAAAAACATGTTACCTAACAAACAATTTGCATCATTCCTTTTCGAAGAAATTCCATGAGTTAGAAGGGACAGAAAGTGGATACATGCAGAAATCGGTATAACATCCGCACTCAAAGGATATGTATCGTACACATCGAATGAGAGCAAAGGTCTACAGCATTTGGGATGGTCGTCGAAAACGAGGAGCTATTATACAGAACACGCTAAAAGCAACAAAGAAAACATTTTGCCGTCTGTATACCTCTAAAACATATTCGGAAGTATGGAAGATTATAAGTTATCGTGAATATGCAGGAGTTGGTCTAATACGTTCGAGAAGCGATGCTGATTGCTATAAGGGCACCGCAAACGAAGCTAAAATAATCCTAAACAAAATTCAATGGAAGATTCCGCATGTGATGCTAAGCGACAGTGCCAACTAAGTCTGTTCCATCAAATCAATAAAATACAACCATTACAATTCCGTTTCGTCAATGGGAACTATACGAATTGCCAGCTTTAAAAACAAACACAGTCGGATATATGGCCACCAATTGGAGAAACCATCAAAAGGGAAAAGTTTTCAACGACGGAAAGAGCGGCAGATTTCGATAATCTGAATATTCGCAATCTAAAGTTACACCTCAACTTAGAAAGTTACCCATACGAAGCAATGCATCTGGATTTCAATGTCAACAAGTACAAATGACCTACCAAAACTATTTAAATAAAGATTATTATAACCAGCACTCATGAATCAGGATGCATTGTTTGACTATTCGCAATTAAAGACATGTCCAATATTCGTAATGGACCGCTCAAAACAAAATGAATCAGCAAAACACTCGACCGTAGATGTAAAACTTGAAATGAAGCTTGGAGGCGTTTGAAGTCATATCTATTGCCTCATACTACATGATGCCATGGTGCAATACAATCCTCTGACAGGAGAAGAAACTGTAATATTTTATAACAATTTTTTAATATTAGGTGTATGTTGTAATATAAAAGAATCATATTGACAAGTTGTGCAGTTTTAATTGACACTCACCAACAACATGAGAGTAGTGATTCAAACTCAAAACTACCTATTGCAAATCTCGATTATTTGACCCGAGCTGGAAATAGGGAGATACAACGGCATTGGAAATTACTTCCAAACAGCGTACGCGCTATAATTTGTGGTCCTCCCAATTGTGGGAAAACAAACACCATGCTCAGTCTCCTAACTGAACCGAACGGTCTTCGTTTCAAACACGTGTATGTCTATTCGAAATCGTTGAATCAGGAAAAATATCGACTCTTGAAATTCTAGATCCCATGAAAGATATTGGTTATTATTGCTTCAGCGATAATGCTGATATGGAACCGAGCGTGGCAAAACCCAATTCAGCGTTTATTTTTGACGATATCGCTTGCGAAAAACAGAATCATATTAGAGCGTACTTTTCAATGGGACGTCACAATAACATTGACTACTTGGGTCAAACACTAAAATCCCCAAACAGTTGATTAGAGACAACGCCAATTTGATAGTGCTTTCGAACAGGATGATTTGAATTTGCGTCACATATATGAAGACCATGTCGCCCCAATAGTAAGCATGCACATGTGCTCAGAGTTGGCGAAATCGATACGGATTCATGGTAATAAATAAGGACGCTGAAGTAAAAACGGTCGTTTTAGGAAAGGCTTCGATCATATAATACCCTAGCGATATCGTTAAAATATCATTTGGAATCAAACTGCTACAAGTACAGCATAAATAACAGTCCTGTTTTAAACAGAGCTGTTTATTTACCTGTTAGACCTGTTTATCTGTTTTATTGTTGATCTGCCCGATGGATAACAAGAGATTAGCGTTGACGAAACGTATAATTCAAGTTCGTAAAGCTGTACAGCAAAATATGGTAATCTTAAAGAAAGGAGAGAAAATTTAGAATGGTTAAACAACATTCTATTTAAATAATCGATTTTATATTTCCATGTTGTTACCATATCTACAGCATAATACCGAAGTGATTGTAAGAGTATTGTACAAAAACCATTCAACTGTGTACAACTTCGCTGTAATACTTTTTTAAATGGCCCAGTATGGAGTATGGAGTAAACAATTCCAGGTACATGAAGGTGAGAGGTTACATCGTAAAGAAATTATTATTTTATTTCTTCTTAGTTCCACAGCTTAGAAGGTCGTACTATTTACCAAAAGAATTTACCATTTTTTTATAAAGCATCACTTGGAAATATGAAAATATTCTGCTCAATATTTCTTATTCGTTATTAATATCATGGTAACGCTTAAAGACCTAATAGCGTTTTTCAGGGGTAAAACGAAATTGCACTATCCTGACAGCTTCAACATACAAACCTAATTCAAACTTGAAACGGCTGTTCTCTGCTTGGTCAAAACAAAGATGAGGGAATTCATGTTACAAGGAAAATTTTACGAAATTTACGGTAAAATGGTGTTTTATCTATCTGTTAATCTAAAATCTCTACCTATTCATTATTTCCTCTTACTGCCACAAGATTTAATTGAACAAAGAAAGGTGTTTTCCTGAATAACAGGATAACAAAGGTGTTCGGTAACATGACGTGCATAGCATTCGGGAGGTAATGGCTTCAATTCACGTTACCGTCTACCATGTATGAGTTTCTTTCAGGCGGTTTTCCTGATACACATGCATCGGAATGGTCACTGCGCTCAGCACCATGTACTGGGGTAGTATTTCCCCTCAGAACCCTAACTGTTCCTTCCCATCCTATCTTGACCGCACCCATCCTTAATCCCACCATGCATGTATATGTAATGTATGTATGTATGCTGGGAATCCATGATTTTCACTAAAGGAGCTTGCAAAGCTCAAACAGCCCGCCCTCTTGGGAAGGGCATGAAATACATTGCCTTTTTCCTGGCCTGGATAAAACGAGTTACTGTTTTTTTTACTTGGATATATAATATGGTATTAGTTTGGTTCTTTAATTTTGTAACTTTTAAAATATGAAGTGATGAATTTTTAATGCCCCTAAAAACATCGCAACTGGTTGGATTTTGCTGAGAACTTGATCTACATTTTATTGCAAAGAATGTTTGTACCAAACTCTATATCCATTGTTTTAATTTATTAAATAAAATACATATATATATATACAAACAATATAAAATATAATAATACATATATATAATATAACACATATATATAAAACATAATAATAAATATAATATAAATAAAATAAATAAATATAAAAAAATAATAAAATAACAAAATATATAATACGATAAATATATAAATACAAATATATAACATAATAAAAATAATATAAAAATAAAATAACAATAATAATATATATATATAATATAAATATAATACATAATAAAATACCAATATATAATAAATAATAATAAATATATATATACAAATAATATATACCAAATATATATAAATAACCAACAAAAATAATATAATATATATAAAAACCATATATATATATACATAAACCATATATAACATATATATAAAAACAAAAAAACACACAACAATAAATATAATAAAAATAAAAAATAACATATACATATAAATATACATATAAATAATAAACACATAAAAATAAAAAAATAACATAACATATATATAAAAATAACCACACACATATATAAACACACACAAAAAATATAACAAATATAAATAATAAATAAACAAATAACATATAAAATAATAACATATATAAAATATAATAATAACAACACATAACACACAAATATAACAAAATATACATACACACAACACACACACACACACATAACAAAATAAACATATATATATACATAAAAACACACACAAATACATAAACATAAATATATATAAATAAATACATATATAATATAAAAACACACACACACACACATATAAAATAAAATACACACACACACACACACAATAATATAATAACACACATACACAAACACATATAATATAACACACACACAAAAAATAAATAATACACACAATAATATACACACACAATATACATACACATAAATAAAATATATACACACAATAAACACAACACACACAACACAATAAACACAAAAACATAAATACAAATATATACATAATAAAATAATAACATATACAATAAACATAATAAAAATAATAATGGGCATATAAAAATAATTAGGGTTGAGAAGGCCTCCGAAAAGAAACCATAAAAAATAAGGGTGAAAAAACGCGCCCCCCACCTGGGCGTACAAAAAAGTGAAAGATGGGTTTTCCCCAGAAAATTCAAGAGGGCGGCGACAAGTGCCGGTCTACTACTTACATCAAAAGCACAAAATCAGACAAACACTTCCGACTTAGCTTTTTGTAGATCTGTGTTTTTATTTTTGAAATATTAATTTATAACCAAATTTTATATGAAGAAATAATATGAGTGATAGTGTCACTTTTTTTCTGAGGGATTACAAATATTTGTGATCTCGCTAGCAAACAAAACTTGGAAATGCGATCTAATTAAAATTTAAAAAAAAATTTTCCTGGGTTCGGTCCACCCTTCTTATGCCACATTACGTTAAATATACTAGATAGTACTGTAATGTCATTTTCATAACTGTTATTATTATTTTCTGTTATAAAATAAGCACAACGTTAAGTGTCATTATTTATACAGGGTGTTTTTTTTTTATTATTTCTGTGGGGATCTCGGAAACCATAAGAGTTAGACATTGGCTTAAATGGGGACAGATGTGCATCTTTAGAAGGCTTATCCAGATACGCTTTTGTTGATTTAAGGTAATACATGGCTTACTAGATATTGTAAAAAAGTAAAATTCTCCAAAATCGTTACAGTACTTTAACTCGTTTATTTATAAAGACAGATAAAAATTGTTTAAATACAGTTTGTAAATAATTTTGTGCCGAATAACGTCACCGTACTAGTGTTTTTAATTTTTCTTCGTATTTTGAAGTTATAAAGCAAAGTTGAGTTTTTTAAATGGAAACCATAGTTGGCTATGAGATATGTTAATAATGCATTTTTTTCTAATTGTAATGAAGTAAGGGTTGTATCACTTATTTTAATAAATACAAGCACAAACACGTTTTTCTATCATTAGGTTTAACAAAAATCATATCTTGCCATGGAAAACAAAAGAATGTTAAAGTAAGTGTTCGAAATGTCCACAATTATTATCGACACACATACGACACCTTTTCAACTTTAACAGCTTTCCTAATATTACGCCCGTGTAATCTGTTAAACGCATCAATAACAGCTTCTTGTAGTTTCTGCAGTTTGCATATGATCACACATATACGAGATCTTTCACTACTCCCAATACAAAAAAGTCTAAAGGTGAAAGATCAGGGGATCGTGTAGCCCATAAAACAGGACCATTTCTGCCTATCCACGAGTTTGGAAAAATTTCATCCAAATATCTATTAACTTGCGCCTGATAGTGAGATACGGCACTGTCGTGTTGATACCACTGCATGCTTGCACGGGTTTGTAAATTTAATTCATCTAGGATATTGTTAAAATCTTCCCTAAGACATTGCAAATATCGATTTCCAGTTAAAGTCCCATTAAAAATAAATGGGACATGCTGCGATTCCATAACACAACTTCCATAAATGGAAGCCAAACTTAATCTGAGGTCATCTTTCTTGTAAACGGTGCGGATTTGCTTGGGCCCACATGTGTACATTATGGCAGTTGATCATACCACAATTTTTAAAATGTGTTTCGTCGCTCCATAAGATCTGAATCGGAAAGATGTTATTTTCATGGTACATATTTATGAACCAATTACAAAAATTTAATCTTCTTTCATCATCACCAGGTTGCAAAGTTCGTCCAACGGAATATTTATAAGGATGGTATTTATGTTTTGCTAAAGTTCTCACTACTGTGCGTTGTGAGATTGCAGCTTCTTATGCCATTTGCCGTGTTGATGTAGATGGGTTTTGTTTAACAACAGCTAGAACATTTATCTGCACGTTTTCATCAATATTGCCTCTATTTATGGGCTTCATAAAACTCCCAAACTCTTTTAAATTGTTGTATAAATTCTTAAAGGTTCCTAAATATGGTTGAGGGGGCTCAAAATAAAATAAAAAATAGCGTTCGGCCACTCTTTGGCTGTTTTTGTTACAAACGATGTAACACTCGATCATATCAAGTCTCTCGAAATTTGTGTACACATAATTAATTTTCTACAGCAACTCCACACTGACAAAACCGATAAGAATTACACTACCGAACGAACTGTCAAACATAAAGATAAATAACCCTTCAGTTGCTTTACTTTTGTTTCGCATAGCAAGATATGATTTTTGTTAAATGTAATAATAGAAAAACGTGAATTGTGCTTTTATTTATTAAAATAAGTGATACAACCCTTACATCATTACAATAAGAAATTTATCCGATCTTTTCGTGAATGTATTTGAAACTGACATCTTCAGAAATATTATTATTATTAAAGTAGTTTTTAGCATAACTATCACCAACTTGACACATGTTTAATTCTTTACTAACATTATTATTTAATATTACTGTTGAATATCCTCAAGTGTGTTATTGGAATGCAGATAATAGTATTACACCTTTGGAACGAAATTGCCAACGGACATGGTGGAAGAATAGTACATTTCTCTACTTGGTGTATAATATACTATTAAAGATGAAATATATTTTTTTGTCAAATAGTGGTGCCCAATTGCCACGTTAAGCTTAGTTGCGCTGAACAAAAACCAGAAAATTTTCTAAATGCTCAAAATTGTTTAACAGCACACAATGTTCTTTAGTTTAGACTCTATGCCTTTCGTAATAACATAAATCCGTAATGCCAGCAAACTAAAATGTATTAGAAAATTTATTATATATTAAAATTCTTTTTTTAATTCCTGATAGTTTCTGTAATAACACAAATCCGCATCTTCAGTAATCAAAGTATTTTGCAAATTTTCTTATGAACTAAAATTAAATACGTAGTGCCAGTTGCAAATAAAATATTAAGTGAAGCTTTTTTAATTAAAAACTGGAAATGTCAAATTGAAAAATAGTGCCATTTTAATATCGTTTGTGCATAAAGAGTAAATTAACGCAATGAATGCAAGGGTTGTGATATCGTTTTCAATTGTACAATGTGTAAGTTATTTTAGCGTGAATAATTCCGTTTTAGTGAACCAATATCGGCCTGCTCTTAAATTTCTATTACACTCGTAATAAACTCGGCACTTGTGTACATTAACTGAAAAATGGACAGAAATATTCAGTCAATTACTTTTTTAATGAACCTTCTTGTTGAGTGCATCATAATTTTTAGAAATCGAGTTGAATTTGTTTTTAACTTTGAACGAAGGTTTAGATTTTTTAAAATACCTGAATACCAGAAAGATGTGAGAGATTTAAGTAAAACGAAAGTTCAGTAACTAGATTTTATTGGAAATTCCATTTAATTGTTGTTACAGTAGTTACAAAGGATATAATTCGATTTAAAACCAGAAAATTGGTGATTTAACACTCACATCCCTCGACTACAAAAACAAAATCTATTTTTAAATTGGATCTTTTCTAAAGTACATAAGTGTTTACCTACTTGTAGCCGCAGAAAACAAACAAAATCCTACGTTACAATTTTCAAATTTAATACCAATAGAAAGAGATCTAACAATAAGGCTTTCTTCCACGTTAATCCTAAAAAAAAGTTCTGTTTTATGGTATAAACCGAAATTCACCTGCAAACTTTACAAGTAAATGCAATCGCTTAGTGGATGGAAACTCAACTAAATCCAACTAATATTTTAATTTCAGAATTTACATTTGTATAATTCATTAATTGTATAATTTGTATGTATAATTCATTCTTACGCTACTCATTTTCGTGTATTTTGACATAGACGTGGAAGTTTTAAAGTGCAATGGGACACTAATTTTAGGCGTTACTGGTATTCATTCATACATAAGTAGAAACCGCATTAATTTTTAAAACTCCATACCGGATTTTATCGTGTACTTTCCTTTTGCGAACTTTAGAGAGAAAGTGCGAGAAAACAACTTAGCGCCGGACGTGTTTCTGAACTACATATAATTTAATAAATATATCTTAAGGATGTTTTTATAATGTGTTAATAATATTAAAAGTATTCTAAAGTAGAAAAGGATTAGGCAGCGTATAATTTTAACCAAAAACTGAGAGCATTCGCTATAAGTTTATGGTTTTAGCTGTTTAGCTTATTACAGGATTCTCTTAACGTAGCCAACGCGACATGTAAATTGGAGGAATCCCTCTAAAAGTAGAAATGCTGAAGTTTAACATTGTAAAGTTAATTTACTGGAAGTTTCACACAATGCTAATCATATTGCAATTTAAGCTGTTGGCGGAATTAAAACTAAAACTTTGAGTAAGATTATTATAAAAATTGAAAACAGAAAATCTCTAACATTTTAAGTAGCAGTTTTCTAGATTTGAAGCTTAAATTTACGAGAAATAGACCTTGCATTAATATAGCTGACGAAATGTGTCTGATAATCGTAAAACTATCTGGCGTGAACTAACACACGATCTTCCAACAAAGTAAAAATTGAAAGAATGGAATAATTTTAATGATAAAAGTCATTTTTTAGGATAATTTATGCAAACTCGTTTTACATTTCAACCTACATATACAATATACATATGTAGGTGTAGAAGATTATGCAATAGACTTTTTCTTCACTATCGCTAGATCGACTTATTAGCTAGTTTCACTAAGACCTCCCATGATGCCTTGTAACAACCTATTTTGAGTTGTATTAAAATATACCGTAATTTAGGTCTTTCGTTCATTCAGTTGTAAATATAAGAAAAATTTTAATTATTTTTACATTATAGCTATGAGGTAGGAAACTTAATTTGCATTTTGGTGTAACTTAAGTGCATATCTTCTTAAAGGTTTATACTCCGACTTTAAATTTTCTTCTGATCATTTCATTCGCGTAACGCGTCATCACCAGATACTCCAAAGCGTTCATTTTTTCACTTCCTGATGAATGTTGTGTATGAAGGAAGATTTTTTTTGGTTTCCCTAAATTTAGTGAAAAGTGCCATTGATTTGATTGTAAGATATTTTAACACATTATACTAAAAATTAAAGCATTTGCTCTTTTCACGCACTTTTATTTTCTTTTATTTTTACTTTGATTTACACTTTAATTACATTTTAAGTACACATTTAAGTTTACAGTTGCGTATGTCATTTTATGATTGCAATTTTTATTTGAAAATTTCAAGAAAATGCATTAAAAGGATTATTTAATTTCAAGAAGACAAATTTAGAAGAAATAACATTCCAGTTTGGGTGTGGTTGACAACATAAAAGCATTGTTATTGCAATATATTGCGCAACATTGACACAAGAATTACGTCACCGTGGTTTGCATTTATGCATTATTTTTTATAATACCAGGGGTTCTCAAGAAGGTGTATTATATTTTGTAACAGGTATTTAATATTTAATGATTATTAGTATAAGACTAGAATTTTAAGATATATTTTATTTAACCCTATCACTTTAAATATTTAATAAACATAGTCTGTATATGTAGTCTTACATTTTGATAATTTTTTTTGTAGACAACCTCGGTTTTGTTATTCCGAGCATGATTAAAAAAATAACTTGGCGTCCAAGATCATTTTTATTAGTGTTACATTGCAATTTTTTATTATTTATCTTCAGTGGAAATAATACAGCAGAAATTGTGCTAATTAAGCAAATCGAAAGAATGAACCACCCTACGTTAATCTACCGATTTGAGTCAAAGGCATTATTTTTGGTGAATGGTTTGTATATCCAGTTAGTTTAACGATTTGTTTTTGGAGAACTGTTTACTCTTATTTCTTTATTCATTTATTTACAACCAATTTATTATATTATTACGATTACCAGTTCGACCACTTTATTATAGCCTGCCTTTGTCCGTGTCCGTGTGCGTGACTCTGTCCGTGTCCGTGTCCGTCTCCGTATCCGTGTCCGTGTCCGTGTCCCTGTTCGGGTGCGTGTCCGCGTCCGTGTTCGTGCCCGTGTCCGTGCCCGTATCTGTGCTTATCTCTGTGTCTGCGTCCGCATCAGCGTCTGCATCTGGTGTTCATCTACGTCTGAGTCTGCGTGTGCATCTTGGTCTGCGCTTGCGTGCGTCTGCGTGTGCGTATGTGTGTGTGCGTGTGGGGGGAGGGGGTACGTGTGCGTGTTCGTATGCTTGTGCGCCTGCGCCTGCGTGTGTGCGTGGGCGTGTGCGCGTGCGTGCGCGTGTGCGTGCGCGTGCTAGTGCATGTACGAGTGCGAGTGCGAATGCGAGTGCGAGTACGTGTGCGTGGGCGTGTGCATGCGTGTGTGTGTATGGATATATGTTAGTATCCACTATAACTGCAGAACAAAAATATCTACGTACTTAAAGTTTTGTATTTAAGTTTGTTTCATTTGGCTTAGAGCTGATTAGATTTTGGGAGAAATTCAGCGGCAGGGAGGGGGGTTTATTACCTTCACTTATTGGGATTTTGTCAAATATTTCTAAAACAGCTGCATATTTCACAGATATAAAAATAACTGGATATTAGTCCTTAAACATATGGAACAATTATATCCTATGCAATTTTTTTATACGACGCACAATTTCGAGGCAAAAATATTTCTAAGGTATAATTAGAGTGTTGGTTCAATTTTTTTCATTATCTGAATAACGATTAATTTTATAAAAAAGTATGGACGTATTTTTTAAAGAAAATTTAATTTTACATAAATTTCGTTTTTTAATGTAAAGCGACATAAATGTAAAAATTAAATAAATATGATTGCAAGTACTGAAGATATATTATCGATATTTTTATGTCTATTAATCTCTATCTCACATCAAGTTTTAAACGCCATTCTGACATAGATTCCTATTTTTGTTTTAACAATGTTGCCTGTTTTCGTTGTGAGGTTGCATAGTTATATAAAAAAAAAAATAAATTAAAATTATTTCAATTCATTTAATTTCCATTTGTAGGTTGGAAGGCGCGTGGTGTTCCATTCCAGTTATTTTTAATTTATTAGCTAGGATTTGCTGTATATTCAAAATTCTGATTCTCAAAGGGTTCATAATTTAGACATATCTGTCCAAACAATACCCAAGTGCGGGGATAGTTTGCAAATGACCGGTATTATGTGCATCAAAAGTATCAATTATACATGACAAAGTAATTGAAATAGTTTTACAGTACAAAATGCACGTAAAAAATTACTGCAAACACAATACAGAGAATTCGTGTTAAACTATTGTTCATATACAAATAAATAAATCTCATAAGTGTATGATCAATGAAAAAAGAAGGATTCTCAGCAGTCTTTTGATATATGTATGATTAGGAGAATCGTTTATAAAATCCAAATTCAAAAACCATTTCGCGTACTATGGCAACCAGGTTCATTTTATACTTGCCTTTCTAATAAAAGTTTAACTTTTATGGAGTCACTTTCACCTACGTCTTCAAATTTCCTTTTGATCATCATCTTCCAGATGTTGTTCTTATCAGACCATGCGCATCTTTTATGGCGACTTTCACATCTTCCTCGAAGAACTCTTCAGATTACGTTTTCTGTGCCGTCATTTTCATGATTTGATTCTTTTCGTCTACTTTTAGTTTTTCAAATCATTCGATGACAATTATACCTTTCCCCCGATTTCTCCCACGTTTAGCAGATTACCTAGGGTTTTGGTTGGAGCTGACAGAAGTAGAGCTTTCTGTATGAAGTAGTGGAAGTTAATAACACATGATGCTGAGATCTTGATATTGCTGGTTTAGCATAGTCTCCTCTTAAAAGAGTAGGCGCTGGTTTTCCATTATCTATGTTTTCATGCATTATGGTAGGAAAAGACGGTCGTAAGTAGTAATACAAGGCCGATCCTAACCTAAAAAGTTACCAGAGAAGTCACTAGATTTGAAAAAAGTCACTAGATTTACAAGGTCACCTTGGGGGTCAGATGAGTAGCGTCCTTGCTAAAATGTGGTTGTATCATAGCTAAAAATAGTCGGTGCATGTCTGCAGTATAAGGTGGTCGGGTCATAGCTGAAAATAGTCGGTTCGCGTCTTAGCTAAAAATTATAGTGACAGCACCATCATTAAAAATAGCTGGTGCGGGTCATCATTAAAAAATAGTAGGTGACCAAACACGTGTGGCTTGAATCTGCTATTCAAATATGTCACAAAAGGAAATAACCAGATATGTGGTTCGTGTCTGTGCTAGACACATCTGGTTCGCGTCCTCCCTAAAATGTGATTGTATCATAGCTAAAAATAGCCGGTTTATATCCTCACTAAAAGGTTACGTCATATCTAAAAATAGTCGTTTCGCGTCTTAGCTAAGAAACATAGTGAAAAAAATAGCTGATGTGTGTCATTAGAAATAGCGCGTAACCAGATTTGTGCGGTAATCAAACAGATAATGGTCTGCACTAATGTAACATAGTGGGAGTTTAGAGTAATAATATACAAATAGTGTAATGCGATGTGAGTGCTGTGTAAAACGTGTGGATAGCATACGCTCAAGAGCAATGGACCAAAGCAACCGACCTGAGAACAGCGGTGGAACGCTTGAAGCAAGGATTTTGGGCATTACTATTCGATACCCAACATGAGGCGGTTTACGGATAGGTGATTATAGTGAAGAAGAGTGTAACGTCCTAGCGAAAAAGTATGAACAGGAGTAACGATATGCGAAACGTTTTAAATTTAAAGAAAATATGTGAAACATGTTTTGTAGAAGAACTAAAGCTGCTCAATTATATCAGTTTTACAATGATATAAAAAATGGACAGCATCTCCTGATGGTAGTATTCGTCATCAGATGCTACCATCAAAATCGTGATGCAGTGATCTATATATATATATATATATATATATATATATATATATATATATATATATATAGGACAGTTCCGTGTAAACCCAAAATTCAAAAGCGTTCTCGAATCAGTAAAGATGGATCTTTGCATTGAACAGTAGCACTTTCTGTAAATCCTTCACGAACGTAAAAGACTTGGAGGTGGGTGCAAAATATAAAGTGATTGATATGAATACTATGGGTATGGTAAACATATTATCATTGAAACTGAGAACTTTAAGTGTATACTTCTTCGATTTTATGAATACTTCAAAAGAAGATCGCATTGAAAAGTTTAAACACTATCTGAATGAGAAAGAAGTGAACTCATGTAGAACTGTAGGAAAGACAACTGATTTAACATTTAAAAATAATAATATATATGTATGTATAACTGTAAATATATTATAATTTGCAAAATGTCTTTTATTTCTTGATTAAAAAAAGAGTAGGTACATCGTAAAGAAGATAGTTGATAGACTAAAATGTAGTGTATAATATGGTAATGGGCCTTTTGCTTATCGTAATGCAAGAAGAGGGTTGTGGGAAAGTTTGGCAGATAGATTAAATAAAACAATTGGAATGCATTTTATCACCCGTAAAAGAGCAACATCGTGTTGACATATATCATGATAGATTCCAAGAACTGTTCTCCTCTATCATCATAATAATGTTATGAGGTGGGGATATATAATAATAAAATATATATTTGCGGTTACAAATTTATCTATTTTGTCGTCAACGCAAGAAAAGATTCTACATGGATAGCAAGAATAGCTGTAATAACTTCTTCACATGTTCGTGTTGTAACAATGATGGGGATAGTTCTATCACAGCAGCTACATCTACCGAGTGCTCGTCAAACTAAACTGTGCATAACAGTCCTTCCGATGAACTTTAATTGATTGTAGATCATATGATTTATTCGAGGGCAATTCTTCAAAAAATATGTTGAAATTGGATATAGTGCGCACCTACATTTTGCGCCAGTTATACGAATCGTTATGAAAAGAGAAGATTGGAAATGCTACTTGGCAAACATCTGAAATTAATTTTTTTTCACAAGAGACTGAAAACCACATTGATTGGTCAAATATCAACGAGGAGACGGACATTGAATACGAGAAGTTCGGAATTGCTTGGTAGCAATTTTACTATTTGTTATAATTGGAAGTAGTGAAAGGTGCATCATCATCATCATAATCATCATCATCATCAAAAAGACTATTAAAAGCGTAACAATTCGGCAAAACCACGGTCGTTACTGTACGTTGAACAAAATGACACTGAAAAGCTTTTCAACTTAAAGGATATAAATTACTATCTTGGAATTACTGGAATCATACGTTTCCCTGTTTCTTTCAAATCATCAACAAGTCAACAACTACCGCCACTTTCGTAAGATGGAGTATGGCGATGATGCAATCAACAACGATAACATTTATCGCGACTTTGAAAATGTGTTGAATTACAAGTACGATATAAATTCTCATACAGTTTGTATTATGGAGATGTTGCATTATCGACCTAGCTATTTACTGTATCACATATATGAACAAATAAATATTGGTAAATATCATTGTTTTTTTTGATTACAGCATTGATCGTTCATTAATAAGCAACCCATTGAGCTCCATATTAGGTATCAGTATTGTGGTCCCGGAACTAAATTAGATAAAAAGCTTCAACGTGGTGATCCTGGTATTAACCTCCTAGACGCTCGTTGCAAAGCTCACGATATCAGTTATAGGGATAGTAAAGACTTGGCTAGTAGACATCGAGCGGATCATATTTTGGAAAAAATTTTGGGATCGTGAAGGCATCCTACGCAAATTTAGGTGAACGAACAGCTTTAACTGTAGCAGGTATAATGAAGGCAAAAGAAAGTTAGGAATGGGTGTTAGCAGAACAAAACGACCACGTAGCACTCTATTGAAATTACGTAGAATAATTACCAAGAAAATGAAAACAGTAGTGCTATAAAGGCTATAAATCAGTTTTACAGCAGCAATGAAAAGCTTAGGTGGGATGGAAAAGTACATTCCCAGAGTAATTCCCTTCCTAAAGAGGGTGGATTTTACCATTTCTTATACCATTATTTGCGGGATTATCCATCGTTGGCGCTTTAGCCGGAGGGACAGTGGGTATTGCAAAATCGGTTAACGCATCTAGCAGGAGGAAAATGTTAGATGAAACTTCACGCCATAATCGTATAATGGAGGCCATCGCTGTAGGAAAGACAAACGGCGGGCAATATTTTGAAACCCTATCGGTCAGGAAGTATGGCTTTGCACTTGAAAACAATAAAAAACTTCAAAAATTACCGAAAATACCGTTGACTGATGTTGAGCTAAGAAAGCACGCAAAGGATGTACCATACTTAGGGATGTGTTTATGAGAGATAATATGCCCAAATTACCATGGAATAACGAGGCTGGTATTATTAATTTAGATAACAAAAGGGACGTACTCATTGGGTTTGTTATAAAAACATGAGAGAGCGTATGGTACTATGATAGTTTCGGAAATATTCCACCACCGAGAGAGTTCTGACTATCGCGATTGTAAAGTATACTATAATTATTCTCAAGAGCAACAATTCGGTACCACAAATTGTGGACATCTCTGTTTAAAGTTTCTATATAAATAACATACTCAGTAGTTGGGGTACAGTCACATGTCAATCACCTTCAGTGTAGAGGGTGTTGGTAACACAGCGAGTAATAACTTTTATTTCACGGTTGTAATAGCATAAGGAATATACACGCTGGAAACGATAAATGTTATTACATAAAAGCGACAGAATTCAACGCTACTGAAATTCCACATGGCGCATACGAGTTGGAAGAACTGAGCATCTATATAAAGCACATTCAACAAGTATCTTTAGTTTAAGGGCCAATAATAACACGCTCAAGTGCGAGCTTAGCTGTAAATTTACCATAGATTTTATCCAAAAGGATTCCATTGGACGTATGCTAGGTTTTGAACCGCTGATATTAGAAGCTAACATTTTACATATTTCTGTATTAGATATACAAATAATTAAACATACAAATGTTCACATTGAGTGTAATATTTTCAAAGGCTCGTATATAAACGGGAATGCCGCGAAGGTGCTGTATGAAATAAATGACGTCTGTATCACCAGGTTATCGTTTTGGCAAAATTCCTAGCAATCCTCAATATTTGGAATTGAACACCAATACCATTGGTAATATTTCAATTGAATTAACAAATCTGAAGGGTTTTTTAATCGGTTTCGGGGAAAACGAACCATTTACGTTACGACCAGAATTAAAAGAATATGGGCTTAAATTAACCAAGGTCCGCTTCCATCTTTCCTCAATGATGCTTATAAATAAAGGACGTGAGCATACATTGCTTTATTCGAACACGGAGTGCGAATTAACGTCTGGCGAAAGTACTTTTGGAATCTATAGGGTTAAAACCACACAGAAATGGCAGAATCGTTAAACATCTTTCAAAGCGCACGTTTTGATGAGACCATTATCAAGTCAGATATTCATACACATCTTCCGTACGGTTCTTCTAATTACGGATTATCCGATGAGATCCGTATATTATACACAGTCAAGATCTGGTCACCGCTACTTATGATAGTTTCTTGTACATAGAAGGTAAAATTGAATGGAGTACAGCAGAAGAAGGGCGCGTGTAAAAACATGTTACCTAACAAACAATTTGCATCATTCCTTTTCGAAGAAATTCCATGAGTTAGAAGGGACAGAAAGTGGATACATGCAGAAATCGGTATAACATCCGCACTCAAAGGATATGTATCGTACACATCGAATGAGAGCAAAGGTCTACAGCATTTGGGATGGTCGTCGAAAACGAGGAGCTATTATACAGAACACGCTAAAAGCAACAAAGAAAACATTTTGCCGTCTGTATACCTCTAAAACATATTCGGAAGTATGGAAGATTATAAGTTATCGTGAATATGCAGGAGTTGGTCTAATACGTTCGAGAAGCGATGCTGATTGCTATAAGGGCACCGCAAACGAAGCTAAAATAATCCTAAACAAAATTCAATGGAAGATTCCGCATGTGATGCTAAGCGACAGTGCCAACTAAGTCTGTTCCATCAAATCAATAAAATACAACCATTACAATTCCGTTTCGTCAATGGGAACTATACGAATTGCCAGCTTTAAAAACAAACACAGTCGGATATATGGCCACCAATTGGAGAAACCATCAAAAGGGAAAAGTTTTCAACGACGGAAAGAGCGGCAGATTTCGATAATCTGAATATTCGCAATCTAAAGTTACACCTCAACTTAGAAAGTTACCCATACGAAGCAATGCATCTGGATTTCAATGTCAACAAGTACAAATGACCTACCAAAACTATTTAAATAAAGATTATTATAACCAGCACTCATGAATCAGGATGCATTGTTTGACTATTCGCAATTAAAGACATGTCCAATATTCGTAATGGACCGCTCAAAACAAAATGAATCAGCAAAACACTCGACCGTAGATGTAAAACTTGAAATGAAGCTTGGAGGCGTTTGAAGTCATATCTATTGCCTCATACTACATGATGCCATGGTGCAATACAATCCTCTGACAGGAGAAGAAACTGTAATATTTTATAACAATTTTTTAATATTAGGTGTATGTTGTAATATAAAAGAATCATATTGACAAGTTGTGCAGTTTTAATTGACACTCACCAACAACAACATGAGTAGTGATTCAAACTCAAAAGCTACATATTGTAAATCTCGATGATTCGACCCGAGCTGCAGATAGCCAGATATAACGGCGTGGGAAGTTCCAAACAGCATACGCGTTATGACTTGTGGTCCTTCCAGTTGTGGGAAAACAGACGCCATGCTGTTTCCTAAATGAACCAAACGCTCTTCGTTTGTAACAGGTGTAATCGTTAAATCAGGAAAAATATCGACTCTGGAAAGAAATTCTAGTCCCATGAAAGATATTGGTTGTTATTGCTTCAGCGATAATGCTGATATGGAACCGAGCGTGGCAAAACCCAATTCAGCGTTTATTTTTGACGATATCGCTTGCGAAAAACAGAATCATATTAGAGCGTACTTTTCAATGGGACGTCACAATAACATTGACTACTTGGGTCAAACACTAAAATCCCCAAACAGTTGATTAGAGACAACGCCAATTTGATAGTGCTTTCGAACAGGATGATTTGAATTTGCGTCACATATATGAAGACCATGTCGCCCCAATAGTAAGCATGCACATGTGCTCAGAGTTGGCGAAATCGATACGGATTCATGGTAATAAATAAGGACGCTGAAGTAAAAACGGTCGTTTTAGGAAAGGCTTCGATCATATAATACCCTAGCGATATCGTTAAAATATCATTTGGAATCAAACTGCTACAAGTACAGCATAAATAACAGTCCTGTTTTAAACAGAGCTGTTTATTTACCTGTTAGACCTGTTTATCTGTTTTATTGTTGATCTGCACCGATGGATAACAAGAGATTAGCGTTGACGAAACGTATAATTCAAGTTCGTAAAGCTATACAGCAAAAATATGGTCATCTTAAGGAAAGGAGACAAAATTGCGGTATTGGAATGGTTAAATGGGAACATTCTACATTTAAATAATCCCGATTTTATATTTCCACGCGTTGTTACCATATCTACAGCATAATACCGGAAGTGATTGTAAGAGTATTGTATAAAACCATTCAACTATGTACACCTTCGCTGTAATACTTTTTTAAATGGCCCAGTATGGAGTATGGAGTAAACAATTCCAGGTACATGAAGGTGAGAGGTTACATCGTAAAGAAATTATTATTTTATTTCTTCTTAGTTCCACAGCTTAGAAGGTCGTACTATTTACCAAAAGCATTTGCCATTTTATTATAAAGCATCACTTGGAAATATGAAAATATGCTACTCAATATTTCTTATTCGTTATTAATATCATGGTAACGCTTAAAGACCTAATAGCTTTCAGGGGTAAAACGAAATTGCACTATCCTGACGGCTTTATTTTTAAACATACAAACCTAATTCAAACTTGAAACGACTGTTCTCTACTTGGTTAAAAAAAAATATGGGGGAATTCATGTTACACACGGAAAATTTTAGGAAATTTACGGTAAAATGGTGTTTCAGCTATCTGTTAATCTAAAATCTCTACCTATTCATTATTTCCTCTTACTGCCACAAGATTTAATTGAACAAAGAAAGGTGTTTTCCTGAATAACAGGATAACAAAGGTGTTCGGTAACATGACGTGCATAGCATTCGGGAGGTAATGGCTTCAATTCACGTTACCGTCTACCATGTATGAGTTTCTTTCAGGCGGTTTTCCTGATACACATGCATCGGAATGGTCACTGCGCACAGCATCATGTACTGGGGTAGCATTTCCCCCCTCAGAATCCTAACTCCGTTCCTTCCAATCCTATCCTGACCGCACCCATCCTTAATCCCACCATGCATACATACGTAATGTATGTATGTATGCTGGGAATCCATGATTTTCGCTAAAGGAGCTTGCAAAGCTCAAACAGCCCGCCCTCTCCCTTGGGAAGGGCATGAAATACATTGCCTTTTTCCTGGCCTGGATAAAACGAGTTACTGTTTTTTTTACTTGGATATATAATATGGTATTAGTTTGGTTCTTTAATTTTGTAACTTTTAAAATATGAAGTGATGAATTTTTAATGCCCCTAAAAACATCGCAACTGGTTGGATTTTGCTGAGAACTTGATCTACATTTTATTGCAAAGAATGTTTGTACCAAACTCTATATCCATTGTTTTAATTTATTAAATAAAATACATATATATATATACAAACAATATAAAATATAATAATACATATATATAATATAACACATATATATAAAACATAATAATAAATATAATATAAATAAAATAAATAAATATAAAAAAATAATAAAATAACAAAATATATAATACGATAAATATATAAATACAAATATATAACATAATAAAAATAATATAAAAATAAAATAACAATAATAATATATATATATAATATAAATATAATACATAATAAAATACCAATATATAATAAATAATAATAAATATATATATACAAATAATATATACCAAATATATATAAATAACCAACAAAAATAATATAATATATATAAAAACCATATATATATATACATAAACCATATATAACATATATATAAAAACAAAAAAAAAAAAAAAAAAAAAAAAAAAAAAAAAAAAAATAAAAAAAAAAAAAAAAAAAAAAAAAAAAAAAAAAAAAAAAAAAAAAAAAAAAAAAAAAAAAAAAAAAAAAAAAAAAATAAAAAAAAAAAAAAAAAATAAAAAAAAAAAAAAAACAAAAAAAAAAAAAAAAAAAACAAAAAAAAAAAAAAAAAAAATAAAAAAAAAAAAAAAAAATAAAAAAAAATAAAAAAATATAAAAAAAAAAAAAAAATAAAAAAAAAAAAAATAAAAAAAAAAAAAAAAAAAAAAAATAAATAAATAAAATTATAAAAATATAAATAAAAAAATAAATAATAAAATATATAAAAAAATAAAAAAAAAAAAAAAAAAAAAAAAAAAAAAAAAAAAAAAAAAAAAATAAAAAAAAAAAAAAAAAAAAACAAAAAAAAAAAAAAAAAAAAAAAAAAAAAAAAAAAAAAAAATAAAAAAAAAAAAAAAAAAAAAAAAAAAAAAAAAAAAAAAAAAAAAAAAAATAAAAAAAAAAAAAAAAAAAAAAAAAAAAAAAAAAAAAAAAAAAAAAAAAAAAAAAAACAAAAAAAAAAAAAAAAAAAAAAAAAAAAAAAAAAAACAAAAAAAAAAAAAAAAAAAAAAAAAAAAAAAAAAAAAAAACAAAAAAAAAAAAAAAAAAAACAAAAAAACAAAAAAACAAAAAAAAAAAACAAAAACACAAAAATATTTTTTTCTAAAATGTTTTTTCTTCAGACGTCAATAAAATGACATTTTAAACTTCACCCAACGTTGTTTGAATTTTACCCGGCTGCAAAAGTCTTTTGCATCCTGTGCAAAAAAGTAAGTTTAATAACTCAAACCCCTTTGGAAAACAACGAAAAAAATTTATTTTTAGAGTTATAAAGATTAAAATAAATGATTATTTTCTCCAAAATAAAATCCCCAGAGTAACAGTGGAGGTCTCGCTGCGTTCTAAGGAAATGGTCTTTAATTTTCCTCTTTACATGAACTTGTACTGTTTAGGTTAAAAAATTTTCAAGGCTTTTTTTTTTTGTTGCTAGATCTTCAATATAACGCTCAGTACTTTATTTCCAGCCACCATGGCGCGCACATTAAATCTGCGCGCCGTCCACCAACAGTGTAGCTTTCTTCTTAGACAATGCCCTGTGTATTCTGTATAGTTCCAAAAGGCTACCTCCCTAGGAACACTACTTATTTTATGGATTCATCACGCTCTTGAGCATTTTCCATTTCCATATTTAAAAAAAAATCGGCGTCATTCATATCTCGTGGGCGCAAAGCAACATATTTGTTATATAAATTTAGGAAAGATTCCCTGAAATGATTTAATTTTTTTGTTTTTTCAATTTTAATATGGAGAGTTTTCAGGTTCTCAATGTCGTCTACCTTCATCTTCACCAATTCATCGCAACGACATGCCCTGAGATACCAATAATCAAAACTATCTAAAAAATAAAAATATAAAGACTTGTTTTTTCATTTCTAAAACTTACCTTCATTGCCAAGTATTTTTCGTCCGACGCTTGATAAAAATTTGTTAAATTGGTCTTTGTAAATATTTGGCCTGCTTTGGGGATCCTTCATTCTGCTTCTTTAGATATGCACGAAGTTTCTATTTGCTTATTCTACGCCATGTCGAATGCTCAATAATGATTTTATCATGAAATTACCACATTGTCGAGTTTTCATTTTCATTTTGTTGTAATTCGGCAAAATAAAAATTACGGTTTCAGAGTAGCTTTTAATATTTTTCATCGCACCATTTTATAAATTGCTGAAAAGCGGTTCATAGATTTTGCTCGACTTTAGGTAATAGACATTTATTCTTATTACCGCTTCATGGCTTGTTTTCCAAATCCATCAACACCCAAAATTAATATTTTAATTTCACAAATAAACAAAAATTTAATAAAAATTTAAAAAAAGAATTTACAATTTTTTG